>OZ025872.1:9331677-9431677 GCA_964019415.1 Ianthella basta | reverse complement strand
ATGCTCCCCTACACCCTCCAGGGCTGCTTGAATAAGGGAAGGAGACTGACAGGTCAACACAGTCACCTCCAGTTGGCTGGGAAAGCTGTTATCACTACCCTGCAAACATAGACAAACACACACACACACACACACACACACACACACACACACACACACACACACACACACACACACACACACACACACACACACACACACACACACACACACACACACACACACACACACACACACACACACACACACACACACACACACACACACACACACACACACACACACACACACAAAGCAGCATAAACTTAGCATATGTATAATTATACCCTTCTGGTCATGTATGTGCAAATACGTAGTACATAAATATGCATTATATGCCCAATATACGTACCTTATGGCTACAAGCTTCAACATGTACCAATTTTAGCAAATTTAGCGAGTTGTACAAAAATCACTAAAAATTTGTACCCACAAACAGTTGTTCTGTACAGGTGAGATATCTTTATACGTATACATAGAAAAAACTTGAAAGTACTATAATTTAGTACCCACCAAATCCTTGGCTGCTCAAAATGCTAAATTTTGAGAAGTTGCCACTAAAATTTGTAGCCTTAAGCAATATTATTATATCCACACAAATATAAGTGTACACATTTGTACATGTACATGATTGAGCACACACAATTACTGTACACCCATACAGTAGAGAGGTTTAGCACAGTGTAGAAATGTTACGTAATAAGCACACATGACACAGAGCCAATTATTACATTTTTTGCTTTAGCTTAACGTCGTTAGCGCTCTGCTACGTAGTGACGGTTGGCGTACATGCAGTGGCATATGGTACAAATATGGTGGATGAATTGTGGATGTCTTTGCTGGACTCTAGTATACGTACAATAATTCACATGCATACTGTACACACACACATGTGTCCACCAACCTGTCTGAAGTTCTGTGCCATCCTGTGGAACTGCTCCACCACCTGCTGCATACCCTCCACCAGTGCCCCACCCAAGTGACCACCAGTGTGGTGAGGTCCCAATGCCCGGCGTGCTGCCAACCCTGTGAAGGACTGCAGTTCAGTGATAGCACTAATGAGCTGATTAAGGTTACCCCTCACTAATTGAATAGGAAACAAGGCCTGCAGAAGAGGACACAAGCATTATTAGTAATTAGGATAGGATGCAATGTAAATGAATTACGTACACTGTAGGTACAGTGTGTGCAGATGTAGACGCAATATTACTGCATGAGTAAAATGTGAGTGTGAGTGCACGTGTGTACATTATTTGTGTGCACAGGCGAGTGTAAATGTACACTGCACACACACTAGCCTCAAGTAACTACGTAGATTGGTAATTTGAAGCCTCTAGTGGAATCTATAAAATGGCGGTCAGGCTACGGACTACGCACACATGCACACACACACACACACACACACACACACACACACACACACACACACACACACACACACACACACACACACAATCTCTGACCATTAAGCACTATTTTTGAAAGCCCATAACAATGCACAGATGACTAAGATGTACATAGGAAACTGACTGCACAACAATGGCAAACAGCACGCAGTGTTACGGCACCTCAGGGAAGGTCCCCAAAGCAGTCAGACTGAAGTAGGATATTCTGCAGACACCTTTGAGGTGGTGGACGAGTGTCAGCGCTTGAGACAGTGCCTCTTGAATCACAGAGACCACTTCCCCATCCATTGGAGGCAGACAGTCCACCAGCACTGCATGTGCTGTTACAGGAAGGGAGGGAACAAGGAATGAAGTGAAGAGGGTGTGGAGAGGAGAGCAAAGCGAAGAGGAGACAAGAGGAATAGAGATGAAATTGATGTGAACAGAAGGAAAGCAAGTGCAAAATGGTGTGAAGGAATGAAATAAGAGAAGGAAAGAGTATTGAAGAACAGTAGCAGAGAGAAAGTGAAACAAGAATCATACATTGCAAGCATAACCACGTTTTCAGATTCAATAATATCAATCCCTGTAGAAGACAGGTATTCCTCAGTGTACGTGTATATATAAATACGACAGTGTATTCAATGTTACTAAAGTGTTTATCTGATAGTGTAATCTTGCTTAAATCAGCTACACAGCCGAAATAAATGCACTAACTACATTGCTAGCTAGATGAAGCCTACTAGCTAGTTCTGGTCCCCTTCCCATGTTGCATTCCTTCGTAACTAGCGCTCTATCCACCTTTGGCTGTCCTACTTGTGTCTAGTTAATATTGCTCTTGTTGGTTACCTGGTCTGTTTTGCAGCCTCTCTGCAGTTCTCCCTACACTGGCCATGACTGCAAACGTGGCGCGCTGTTGGCGCAAAACCTGTTGGCAAGGCAACTTGTACACGTGATTTATGCTGCAAATTTATAAACAAATACTTGCCTAGTTTAAGTATTGTTTTATATTATATTAAAACTTGCGGTTACCTGCGAGTCAGGCAGGATTTACTCGAGGATCACTTTCAAACGCTCCAGTGCCCCCAGATCAACGCAGTCATGTTAGAGTTAACTGATATGCAGAGTAAGTGGATGTGAGGGCGCTAGCAGCTTTCTATACGAATTTGTGCCTTTGACAGCGCATGATTGTATCTTCACTGGAACAAGTCAGCCATTTTGTTGCTTCATTTCCTTCATGAGTGAACCTTGAAGAGTTTAGGAAAGCCAAATGGACACACAGTTGCTTTGTATATCTGTAATGGAAGGGTGTCTTTCCTGTTGTTAAAGGGACATACACTGAATGATTGTGGAGCATGTCGTGTGCGCACACTTTGCACAATCAGTGATCTCTTGTTGGTGTCCTTCATATCTGATCACGAAAAGGGTGGCTAACACCAGTAGTCTCAGCTCAGTGAAGTGATATGAAAGAACATGCAAGCACGTTGGCACTAAGTCTCTATATATACAAGAATGTGTACATAGACTGGATATATTTTGATGTATCTGATGTATGTAGAAATTTCGAGTGTTCCTTATAACTGGGGAAGCAAGCATGGGTACTGAAATGCTTCAACATATTTGAGGACTTGAGGAGGGTTATTTGGAGTTGTGTACACCTGTAAATGACTTCCCTTTTAGTAGCTACATCTAACATGTCAATGACTATACACTTGTGTGTGTGCTGCAGAGATTGGCATTGGCCTGTCGGGGTTTGGAGTGGGCTTCCTGTTTCTGGGGATTGTGCTCTTCTTTGATAGAGGACTGCTAGCAATGGGGAATGTGAGTTGTGCGTATGTGTGTGTATATATGTGTGTGTGTGTGTAAATATGATGTGTGATGGTGGATGTGGATGTGTGGATATTGGATGGAGTGAAAGTATGAGTGATTGAAATGTGTGTGTGTGTGTGTGTGTGTGTGTGTGTGTGTGTGTGTGTGTGTGTGTGTGTGTGTGTGTGTGTGTGTGTGTGTGTGAGAGAGAGAGAGAGAGAGGAGAGAGGTTGTATGTGTGTATGTAAGCAGACTACTAGTTGTAGAGGCCTTCACCAGCTGCTAGGACAAGAGAAGCCCTTTGTAGCTAGCCAGAAGTTTTGTATTGATGGATGGACTCTTTCATCTGCTGTTCAAATGTTCATGTGTTCTCCATTGACAACTGCCTAGTATTGAATCTCAATAATTGCAGTATTTCCTTATCTCACTCATTTCTCCCTGCATCTTTGCAGATTCTCTTTGTTGCTGGCATTGCTTGCATTATTGGGCTACAGGGGACTTATAACTTCTTCTTCAAGCCTGAGAAGTTGAAAGCAAGCCTGTTCTTCTTTGCTGGCATTGGTGTGGTGTTGTTTGGCTGGGCTATTATTGGCTTTCTCATTGAACTATATGGAATTTATTTATTATTTGGGTATGTTTGTATGTGTACATGTGTGTGTGTGTGTGTGTGTGTGCATCTGTATATATTATATTGTATACTATCCTTGTTGTGTGTGTGCACATGAGGGAGCTGCAACTTCTGTTTTACTTTTTGCTATTCCTGTCTGTGTAGAGGATTCTTTCCTGCAATCATTGCCTTCCTTCGCCGGGTTCCTGTCATTGGCTCTGTCCTAAATCTCCCTGGCATCAGTGCAGTAAGTCAGCACTAGAGCAACAGACAGTGTGTGCTTTATTGTGACTTGTGCTGTGCTTGTGTGTATGTACGCACGTGTGTGTGTGTGTGTGTGTGTGTGTGTGTGTGTGTGTGTGTGTGTGTGTGTGTGTGTGTGTGTATGTATGTATGTATGTATGTGTGTGTGTATGTATGTATGTATGTATGTATGTATGTGTGTGTGTATGTATGTATGTATGTATGTATGTGTGTATGTATGTATATATGCTGGTGCTTTGAAAGGAATGGCACTTCTGTACACTCAGGGTGTATACAGTGGCAGATCTAGGAGCGGATCCAAGGGTGCAAGGGACTCCCCTTTTGCTAGTCTTAAGTAGGATATTGCAGATTTTAGGCCAGAAATAGGCATGGTGGCAATACTTTAGGGCCATGTGCACACCTAGCTAACTGCTTTAGACCATTCCTTTCAGAAATCCTGAATCAACCACTGGTATACATACTTCAGAGAAGCACTTACGTAGCTACAACATTGATAGCTACCCTTCATTCCTCCATGTGTGCTCAATGCTGGTATTCCACTTTCTGTTCCTGTACAGGTGGCTACAAGGCTGGAAGGGTCAAACTCAATGGTTTAGATTAGAAGTGATGTCATATTATAATATTGCATATATATTTTGGCAGTTTCATTACAAACGTCATTTACCGCAGACTGTTGCGAAACGCGAACGCGCGTGCGAAACGAGAACGATTATTGTTAAAACCCGTGCGCGCACATGTGAGGGAGGACAGGTGTCAGACCACAGAGAGAAGAGACGACTTAGTAGTGTGACTGTGTCTACGCTCTGCTTGTACATACAGCGTATATCTGGGTAAGGAACATTCACGTCATGGGAATGTTGGTTTAAAGGCCAGTCTTTGGCCCAAGTCTTTCTCTGTGGACATTTCGTTCTATTTTTGGCGCCGTTTTGGGACAGCCCTTTCCCTATTCATTGTCTCCTTTTGTACGACGTCTTTGTAGGCTAGGTGTCTTGGAATACCAATGTAGACGTTCCAGATGCTGAATCATTCAATTTGAATGACCAGACGGTTACCATTTGTGTCTTTCCCTCTTTGTAGTTTCATTTTCATGGACGAGCGAGGCAGTACTAAAGATCTGGATGCGTGGATTGCCCAGCTGAAAGAATGCAAGCAGCTGGATGAAGCGGACGTTAAGGTGCTCTGTGACAAGGCAAGGGAAATTCTTTCGCAGGAGTCTAATGTTCAGCATGTTCGCAGCCCCGTTACTGTGTGTGGGGATGTGCATGGGCAGTTCCACGACTTAGTCGAGTTATTCAGAATTGGCGGGAACTCACCTGATACTAATTATCTATTTATGGGGGATTATGTGGATCGTGGGTATTACTCAGTGGAGACTGTCACTCTCCTGGTGTCGCTTAAGGTTCGCTACCCTGAGCGTGTCACTATTCTTCGTGGCAACCACGAGAGCCGTCAGATTACGCAAGTATACGGCTTCTTTGACGAGTGTCTCAGGAAGTATGGAGGTCCCAATGTTTGGAAATACTTTACAGACCTCTTCGACTATCTCCCTGTGACTGCATTGGTGGACAACCAAATCTTCTGTCTTCACGGCGGTCTTAGTCCGAGTATTGACACGCTTGATCATATTCGCTCACTCGATCGTCTCCAGGAAGTTCCCCACGAAGGACCAATGTGCGACCTTCTCTGGAGTGACCCAGATGACAGGGGCGGCTGGGGGATCAGTCCTCGTGGGGCTGGGTACACGTTCGGGCAGGATATTTCTGAGAATTTCAACCACACCAATGGCCTTACGTTGGTTAGCCGAGCGCATCAACTGGTGATGGAGGGGTACAACTGGTCCCATGACAGAAATGTGGTCACCATCTTCAGCGCCCCCAACTACTGCTACCGCTGTGACAACCAGGCGGCCATCATGGAACTGGACGATGGACTCAAATACTCGTTCCTACAATTTGATCCTGCTCCTCGGCGTGGAGAGCCACTTGTCACCAGACGCATCCCTGATTACTTCATGTAATCTCTATTGACTCTATCGCATATTGTTACCACATTAGGGGGTACCGTTCTGATCGCACGCAACTCATTTCATGATTTAATCATGGTACTTATATTAATTGCATTATAGGAGTTGTACAGTGTGTTGTAATATATCATTATCATTGTAATAATATAAATTTAGGAGTTACATCATTTCATTGCTTCCTTTATATTCCTGTATTTTATCTGTGGCTAAGTTATTATAATTATTATACACCATTTTTGCCTATGTGCTAAAGTGGGATTGAAGCGAACTGCATGTTAACGATTTTGTTTACTGTATGTTATGTAATTGTGCACCGCAATGAACAACGTGGTTCGCTGTGAGGGTGCGTGCATGTAACGGTCACTTGTACTGCGTGGGCAACGTTACTGCACTGAGCACTAAGGCAATCACAAACTGTGTACAAGCTAGTTTTATGGGATACAAGACAATGTAATGAAGAAAGACAAAGTGGTGTTCACAGCCTGTGCTACAAAAATTACATTCATAGTAAGAAGCTAATAAATTGTATGACATGGAACAAACACATAAGCGACAAATAATGACAGTCATGTGATAAGAAGCCATTCAGCTGTGTTAAAGTTATATAGTTTGTAAGGCTCTGTATGGCAAGTGTATGTGTAGCTGTGCATAAGTACATGTACTTTGTCTCCGGCTCTGTATGTGTATACATTTATGTAGTGACTGTGCACTGTGTTGGCATGATATAAGGCTACTTTATTTCATGTAGCCAACCTCTTGGTGTGCAGTGAGCATTAGACAATTGTGTTGATGATTGAGGTGCTCAAGATGATGGATGGGATATACTCTGCCTCATCAGTCCACCTGCATTGTGTATGCCTTACGCCATTGTCTGTTGCCATCTGATCACCCGATGTAAACAGGACAAAACACAATGCACTATGAGCTAAGTGGAATGCCACCCCATCATTCACTACAGAGCTGTCAACACAGTATATAGTGCAAAGGTAGAGGTGGAATGATAAGAAGGGTACCCAACTGGCTAGCTAAATGTTTAGGCACCGCCTTCATTTGTGACTTTAAGACCATAGCTAGCTACTTCGGGATAGCTTCACATGGACAATGCAGTAGCTACTGCTAATCATACAGCACAGTGCTGTCTATGTAGGCAGCATTACGACACTGCCCCAGGGACTATAAATAGGTTTTATTGCCTTATATGGCAATGACGTATTCTGCGCTGTCATGTGGAGTGTGTTGCTGAATCATGGCCAGCTGGCTGTATGCCCAAATATGGCAAGAATACATAATTGTTAGATTTGGAATGGGAACGGGACTGATTGGCTAGATAGTATATAATGGCTGCCACTCGCTTGGTTTGTGTTTACTTGTCATTGCCGCAGCTCCGAGATGACTATTCACCCGGGCGAGGTTGTTTCAAGCGTCTGCTTTGGCAGTGTCTGTGTACCTGGGGACATTGCATGTGACGTGTTCTCTCGGCTGGACTGGAAGACTATCTCTCGTTGCGCCCTAGTCAGCCACTCATGGAGAGATTTTCTACTCTCCTACCTCAGAATCTTGAAGGAGGCCGTGCCTCCTATTCGACCTGAAGTCTTTGAGCATTTGGAGAACGGTATCTCTCCCCATTGTCAGGAACTGGGGGCGCGCTGGTTGCTAAGGCAACTATGCTTCATGCATTGTTGTAATGCCAAGGATGTCAGCCATGGGAAGAAATCTCGCATGATAACTCGCGCGTTGTGTTCGCGGCAGCAAAACGTTTTTGCAAAGAAGGTGGATGCTGCTTTACTGGAGAATGGTGGAGTTACACTGGAGCGCATTGGAACCCATCAATTCCTTCTCTGCCGCCCTTATAAGGAGACTGTGGCTATGCACATGAAGCTTCCCATCAGCTGCTACACGTTTGACTCTGACGAAGGAAGACTGGAGTGCATCCGAACTTGGAACCGGAATGGGACATTATCTAACACAATTTTGTATGCCAGTCATCCCCAAGGTCGATACAGCGTGTTTGCAGAGCGTTCAGCCGTCAATGGTGGGTCTCCATCTGTCTCGTATTTGAAATGGTGCTCCACTGCAGATGGAACAATTGCACGGTTGCACGACATGCAAGAGATTGACTTGAGATGGTTTGAAGAGCGGCAGAAGTGTTTGTGCCCATACTGTGGTCTTCTAGCCATTGTAGACTACAAGCGGCTGTTGCGAACCTTGTCTGTGATCCTCACTTCACCCAGCAGTTCCCCTATTAAGACTCCTCTACCAACAGATGACCTCCCTGCAATCATTAAAGTTGTCTATGTTAACATTCAACCAGACGCAAAGACACCTTCAGATGCAGATTGCAGCCGACATAAGATAACCCTATGCTTTCAAACATACACTAGGACCATCCGGAGTGCAGGTACGTCTTATTACCACTTCTGCACATTCACCCTGTGTGATGGCGGGTTCTCTCACGACAGCCAGCAGATTTCAAACTACACTGTGAGTAGCGTCATTCTGAGCAAAAGGCTGCATATTGACATGCCCGGTAATTTCCAAATGTTGGAAAGTGGGTCAGAGTCACTAGTGTGCTTCACTGCAAAGAGGACAGACTCGGATAATAATAGGGAATTGGATGCAAGGTGGTGGTTGCATTTCTTTAGCGTGTCCAGCCTTGATTTGACGCACATGGCATGCCTACAGCATCAACGACAGATGAAGGCGGTTGTTTGCGGTACATTCCTGACCATCTGTCAGGAGAAGAGTGACGGCGTTCTCTCAAATGTCATCGTTTCCTCGTTGACAGGAGCTCGCCTTGCTGTTCTTCCTGCACGGAGTAGCCATCAGATGCTTGCTATGGTTAACTTGGAGTTTCTTAATGGAATCTGCGCGAATGAGGCGGCTTTGTATTGGCCCGTGTTTGTGCCTCTGCACTTTCTCTCTACTTGAAAGATTTTGACTTGACTTATATATATGTACAGCTGAACATTAATATTTGTATATATTTTGTCAACTTGGACTCTGTGTGCAAATAATTAGATTATAAATTTTAATATTTCTGATCCAGCAAGCATATATTCAGTCCTCTACATATACCTATAGGCCATCCATTACCTATATATAAATCATTATATAAATTTGCATGCACATGCATATTACAATTATATACATCATACTGCATGGCATGGCTGGCCAGCCAGCCATAACATATCTATATATATATACGTATACACACAGGACTATAACTGCATGCATACGAATACATGATAGTTCATGCATGTACTGCATGATTGCCGACTGCATGCATACGTATATTATGATCTTGAGCAAAATAATACATGCATGTGTATATATATATACACAATGTCATGCAATTAAGCATCAATCCCTGGTGGAGAGGGTGTAGCTCGCTAGACTATAAGCACAACTGATTGCACAACACTTTTTCGCCAACAATATTATTATGGAAAAAAACGTGGCAATCGAGCCTCTACAACGTACACATGCAAATTAACCAGTTTACTGATACCTTTGTAACTATAGTTATATTCCTCTACACACTACATCCCAGGGTATCTAGGATATCCCTGCTGCTGTGGCTGTTGGGGGAGGTGGGGGTGTTGAGGGGGTCCCCCCTGAGGCCCCCCTGGTGCCCCGGGCATGCCCCTCATAGGAGCACTGTGCATTGGCTGCAGGCCCCCAGCGCTAGACATTACAGGAGAGAAGTTTTGGGGAGGCATTATTCCACCTGCAGGAGTCGCTCCTCTGTTTGGGGGTAACCCTCCACCACCAGGGATGCCCCCTCCACCGAGGGGCAATCCCCCACCCCCATGGGGTATTTCCCCACCACCAGGGGGAATCCCCACTCTGCCTTGCGCAAGTCCAGCTTGACCTTGCAATCTTGCCTGCATCATCAGACATAATAAACATCACCAGCTGCCATATGATTGTATACAGTATACGAATGCATGCACATGCACATGCACGCACATGCACAACACACACACACACACTCACCTGTCTGTTTTGAATTATATTCAATATCATGCGCCTCCTTTCCTCTGGGGGCTTTACACGCAGGAGATTCACGATCTGTTCCCGCTTGTCTTGCGGATAGACACTGAGAACAGCTTGCAGCTGTGCAGTAATACTCTCTACAGAAAAAATGTGACCAAGCAGTTTGTTCACAAGAGCACTGATATCTTACCTATCTGTACCAGATCATAGGGTCTCATGCAAACAAGATGAAATCGAGCAAAGAAGTGCTTCCAGCGACGTTTATCAATCTACCATCTTCCTGTGATGTCGTACAACATAAAGTACTATTACGAACAAGCACAGTCTTTAGCTGCGATTGCTCCACGTCGCTGGGTGGAAAACACAGGCCTTCCGTCACCGCTTGGCAGGTTCCAGTCGAGTGATACTAGCTGGATACAGTTTCAATATCGTTTGCACTGGCAGTGTGGCATTCATTGTCCTTTGCTATTCACACACATGCATGCACACATACCGTGTGCAACAGCAATGTGCAGATCTTGTCTTTAGACAGCAAGGCAGCGCCACAGCCAAGCAAACTTTCCATCACAATAGCTTACTTCGTGGTAGAGAGAAGGCCTTCAGCAGCCCATAACACTGACAGCCAAAGTACCTACATAGTGACTCAAAATACTCGCCTACGGGCAGCCGGAGCAGCTCCCTCTCACAAAAGAAGAACGTAGCAGCAAACTGCCATGCGAGTGCACGAGGGAGACCCAACCTGAGGAATGCAGAGTGTTGCAGAAATGGCTGGCTGCAAGGCACATGCGCACGTCCAGAGTCTGGTTAGCCCCCGCACTGTCTGTTCGCTTATCGTAGAGGCGTTTTCCTCTTGGTACAGAAATATCTACACCATTCACAGCCTTAAATCGTCTGAATACGCTGTATTCCAGTCTTCCTCGTTCCAAACGCTGCTGCAACAACTAGATTCGTAGCTGCCATAATGACATCACCAGGTCAATAACCGATTGGAAAAACCGACCCAAAAAGTACTGTAGAGTTTACCGTATGTCTGGTGCTGAGTGCAGGCATGCATGGTCAATGGAGACATCAGTACTGAGGGGTGCATGTTGCACTCACCTCCTCCCGTGTGTGGGTTCGCTGCTTGACCTGCAGCATCTGGGGGCATCCCACCCTGGGCGGGGCCGTGCTGAGACCCGCCCATTGTGCCTGAAGCCATGTGAATGCCTGGATGTGGGAAAGAGAACATAGTTGGTGTTCAGTAATTGACAAGTCACACAGGCAGTCTCTGCTGCAGTCGCCTACGTATATTCGCAAACAAACACGAATGTTTCCTGGTGGATGGTTTGGTGAGTGAATAGACCCCTAGCTTGTACAGAATGTTGCCTTGTCAGCACAGGAAGTCAAAATATGTGTATATATGCTATAGCCCTGCAGTCACAATTGCTGCTTTGCCATATTTCTGCATATTTCTGCATGATCAAATCCGTACAGAAACACTACCCATGTGGATTTGTATGGAAGATCTAGCCTTGTACCCGACACCGTCGGACATTTTCTTCAGTGTCAGCAAATGAAATGGTTGTCGGCAGACAGAGCTGGTACAAGACTATGGAAAATCTGCAGCTGTCCCCAAAGCCATTTGCAGCAAACAACTGCGGACTTCCACAGACCCGCAAAAACTACCTGTTACTGGAACTGTAATTGTTGCATGAAGATGAAGTGATGTATATACCTAGCCTCTGTCCAGCTCCTCCGATCCCACTGTATGAGACGGCTGGGGCAGGACCACGAGCAAGCCCCATCTGTTGTCCCTGCATCATTTGTTGTCCCTGCATCATTTGTTGTCCTTGCATTGATTGTTGTCCTTGCATCGATTGTTGTCCTTGCATCGGTTGTTGACCTGGCATCGTTTGTTGACCTGGCATCGGTTGTTGACCTGGTATCGGTTGTTGTCCTTGCATCGGTTGTTGTCCTTGCATAGGTTGTTGACCTGGCATCGGTTGTTGTCCTTGCATCGTTTGTTGTCCTTGCATACTTTGTTGACCCTGCATTGTTTGTTGTCCTTGCATCGTTTGTTGACCCTGCACCGTTTGTTGTCCTTGCATCGGTTGTTGACCTGGCATTGGTTGCTGTCCTGGCATTGGTTGTTGTCCTTGCATTGATGTTTGTTGTCCCTGCATCACTTGTTGTCCTTGCATGGGTTGGTGTCCTTGCATCGGCAGTTGTCCTGGCATGACTGGATGACCTTGCCTCACTTGCTGACCTTGCCCCGTAGTCTGCTGCTCCTGTATTCCCTGATGAGTCCGAAGAAACTCCTTGTATCGCACTTTCATCTGCTCCAACTCTGCCATAAAGGTTTCCTAGTGAAGTGGTGAAACAAACTTCTGGACAACTGCAAACATTAATTTCAAATTCTAATGTTATCCACTGCACCTAGATATATATGATAAGTTTGGGTCACTGTTATCTCAGGTCCACTGGTTCACATCAGGTAATTTGAGTGTGTACATGTGTACATGTGTGTGTCTGTATATGTGTAGTGTGTGTGTGTTTGAGTGTGTGTGTGTGTGTGTGTGTGTGTGTGTGTGTGTGTGTGTGTGTGTGTGTGTGTGTGTGTGTGCGTGTGCGTGTGTGTGTGTGCTGCGGGGGTGCCTGCGTGTGGGGGTGGGGTGGGGTGTGTGTGGGTGTTTGTATACACTAGGATGTACATGTATGCCCATGAGCACACACCTGGTCATTAGGAATAATTCCACAGAACTGCCTGTCTGTCCAGACAAGAATCATTGCCTTGATGTGACACTGTTCGTTCCGCTGAAGGCTCAGGTTGAGAACACCAAACTGGCAGAACAAGAAGGTAGTTTTGGGGTCAGAGAAGAGAGGGAAAAAACAAATGAGGAAGCGGAATGGTGAGCATGGATAATCTAGTTTGATGCACAGCACTTCACTCGACCACAAGTCCCATGCACCTTCAGACGAGCTCCACCTACTGAAACAATTGACTCCACCCACTCAACCATCCTACTCCACCCACTCAACCATCCTACTCCACCCACTTGAACCCACTGAGTCAACCATTCTGCCCCACCCACTCAACCATTCTGCCCCACCCACTCAACCATTCCGCCCCACCCACTCAACCATTCTGCCCCACCCACTCAACCATTCTGCCCCACCCATTCAACTATTCTGTCCCACCCACTCAACCATTCCGCCCCACCCACTCAACCAGTCCGCCCCACCCTCTCAACTATTCTGCCCCACCCACTCAACCATTCCGCCCCACCCACTCAACCATTCTGCCCCACCCACTCAACCATTCTACCCCACCCACTCAACCATTCCGCCCCACCCACTCAACCATTCCACCCCACTTACTCAACCATTCTACCCCACCCACTCAACCATTCCGCCCCACCCACTCAACCATTCCACCCCACTTACTCAACCATTCTGCCCCACCCACTCAATCATTCCGCCCCACCCACTCAACCATTCTGCCCCACCCACTCAACCATTCTACCCCACCCACTCAACCATTCTGCCCCACCCACTCGACCATTCTGCCCCACCCACTCAACCATTCCACCCCACCCACTCGACCATTCCGCCCCACCCACTCAACCATTCCACCCCACCCACTCTGCCCCACCCACTCAACCATTCTGCCCCACCCACTCAACCATTCTGCCCCACCCACTCAACCATTCTGCCCCACCCACTCAACCATTCCACCCCACCCACTCAACCATTCTGCCCCACCCACTCAACCATTCTGCCCCACCCACTCAACCATTCTGCCCCACCCACTCAACCATTCTGCCCCTCTCATTCAACCATTCTGCCCTTCCCAAACAGCCTCTTAACCAGCTCACAATCACTAACAGTCCACTCACTACTGAACACAACTCATCCCACTCCTCACATCTCGAGGGTCCATGTTGGTGATGGCTTTGAGTGATGCAATGTTGTGGACCGGCTCAGTGAACTGGAAGGTGACTGTGCAAGCAGTGTGTGAGTTGAGGTCCAGGCGCTCCTTCAACTGTTCCAGCATAACCTTTGGGTAGTGTGTGAGGTAAAGTAACTGAGGCCAAGTCTCTGCTCGACTGTATCGGGGTTGACAGAAAGAGAGGGAGGTGGAGGGGAGTGGAGTGGAATGAAGCAGAGGCAAAGGGAGTGAAGGGTAGGGGAGAGAGAGAGAAGAAAATTCCATAGTTAACACACACCAATGCCTTATCCACGCACTGACTATTGTTCCCCCAAGATACATATCATCTCACCCACACCCCCACACACGATCACACACACATGAACACCCACCCACATGAACACACCCACACACCTACCCACCCACACACACACAGGAACACAACACTTAACACAGAGCCACACCAAACTACCTACACAAAGTGAGTGATTGTTGGCTTTGCAGATGCGTGGCAGGATACCTGCCTAAAGCTACCATCCTGCAACAACAAGGGAATGGAAGACACACCAATTGTGAGAGAAAAACAAAGCACCAAGGAGGCCCAAAACTCACCACTGAAACTGCACACTTGTGTAACAATGATACAATACACCATTTAATGATGCTTTCAACGGCTCTCCTCAAATTACAAAATACATTGATGCTACTCCAAACACACTCATGACATCTCAAGCCCATTTCCCAAACACCATTTGTACAGGAGGCACCGAAAAATACTGTTCACACCTCAAACACGTATTCACACTCACAAGTTCTTTAACTGTAATGCTTCCCTTCCACACCACTTGATGGGCCTGTTGCCCCGGGATACCACCACCGGGTGTGGGGGCGGGACCAAGAACAGGTGCCGGACCAACAGGCTACAATGTTTAGAGGATCAAACAAGACATTTACGTCAGTGGTTGAATTCAATCTGTAGGCTCTATATCACACTACCCATGGCAACCGAGTGATATCTACAGGGCGGTGGACATTACATCATACACTGGAATAACACATGATTGGATTTATATTGTTTACACACACTCAAATGTCATACTATGTATACATACACGAACATGTGCACGTCCCCATTCCAACTTACACGAGGTGGGCCTGACATTGAGATTGGAACTGGAGGTCTATTGGTTGATAGCATTCCAGTGAGTGACTGGTCTCCTCTCTCACCCACTGTGGGACCGCCCTCATGCGCCACGCCTCTCTGCAACACGGGGGGTGTGCCTCTGTTGAACAGCATCGAAGAGACTACAGTTGGTGGGGGAACCCCAGTGCCAATGGGGGCCGTCCCACTGGTTGCAGCCGGGTTAAACATTCTCTCCCGGCCTTCACCCACGGCAGGACCAAAAGGTTGACTGGTTCCAACTGAAGGGGGTCCGCCAAATGTGCTTGTAGTGGTTCCAGGAAGGCCTTCATTCCGTCGGAAAGCCCCTGCTGTAATTTGGGTAGTTTGACTGGTAACAGAAATGTTACCACTACCGGTGTATTGGGAATTTACAGGGGAAAACCCTATAGGCTGAGTGGTAACTGCTGGATTGGGAACTTGGCTTGGGGTGGTTGAGGCTGTGAATTTAGGAGTGTTGATCGGTGGAGGGCCACGGGGAGGGATGCCAGCCGGTTGATCGAGTTTCGGCATCATTGATGTCATTCCTTTAGTACAGTGTGTGTGGGCGGGAGAGAGGAAGACAAGAAACATGAATAGGCTGCACAGGCACATCTAACGTATGTACTTTCTACAGTTGAAAACAGTTAATTGTGCTGCAGCTGCCTTCACTAGCATATGACATAACTGATGAAAGCTGCCAGGAAGGTGCCAAAATGTCTGATCCATTTGTTATCTAGTGTTTCTGCATTTCAGCCAAGTGGGCAACTAATGCTGTCAACCAATCTCCATGACTTTGTAGTGTTGAGCAAGTAGGGTCTTGCTGCACACAACACCATGTACTGCCTTCACATCCAGAGGTGAATGCATGTTCATCGCCTTCACATCCAGAGGTGAATGCATGTTCATTGCCTTCACATCCAGAGGTGAATGCATGTTCATTGCCTTCACATCCAGAGGTGAATGCATGTTCATCGCCTTCACATCCAGAGGTGAATGCATGTTCCATAAACCTATGCACCTTTAGGCTACAAAAGTTTAGTGATAGCCAAATTTAGCATTATGAAAGTCAAGGATTTGGTGGGTACTACCTTTTGTGATTTTCAAGTTCTTAGTGTCAAAAAAAGTTATTGAACCTCAAAGCACACACCAAGTATTTTTACCTATTGTTTGAGCAGTCTGGGCAGCTGCTTTCATAGCCAGAAGAGCAGCATCGTGAGCCCCTAGAGGGACACTGTTACCCTTTGAAGTCGTTGTCATGGAGCTGTCCACACTCACAACACCCTGGGGTGGCCTGTACGGCACACTCGTAGCACCCGCCTCAGCAGACGAAGCTGGAAGCGATGGACTTGCAGAAGTTCCAACCGACATACTGATATTTGGATTGGAAGCCTTGAAGTTGACAAGGTTGCCGAGTGAAGTAGCTAGGTTCTGGCTAGGCTGAGGTGGAGTGGGAACTGGAACGTCCAAGGGGAAGTTGACCAACGGGCTACCTTGGGCTGAGGGCACTGATGGTGGTTGGGACAGCACTGGCTGAGGGGTGGGGCTACCCACGCCCACTTGCAAGAGCAGTTTAGACTCCACCGATGGAGGCTGGGAGGCAAGGTGACTGTTGTAGGGGCTTACAATTGGCTTCACGTCTACAGCTGATGTCTCGCAAGATGCCTGGTAGGGGGAATTCTGCGTGGGGGTGGGGACACTTCCAGGGGGTGGGACACTTCCTGGGGGAGGGACACTTCCTGGGGGTGGGACACTTCCCGGAGGTGGTAGGCTACCAGGGGATTTGATGGAGCCGTCAGGGATAGAGGCTGGTGCCCTGGGCTCCACAGCTACGACATGAGATGCTGCAAGAACAATGACGGGCAGACAAAATATACTAAAGTACAGTACATCCCAACAGCCTATGTACGTACATATGTTCCGTGTTGTGACATTTGGCCCTTCTCTCCATCAACACCATGATGGCATCACCAGCAAAGACGATAATAGGCCCACACACACAGTCACAGTCACACTTCTCACAACTCACACGGCAGCTGATAGCCATGAAGGAG
The DNA here is from genome assembly GCA_964019415.1 of Ianthella basta. Classification (NCBI taxonomy): domain Eukaryota; kingdom Metazoa; phylum Porifera; class Demospongiae; order Verongiida; family Ianthellidae; genus Ianthella; species Ianthella basta. The sequence continues at coordinate 9,414,434 of OZ025872.1, read as the reverse complement.
GACCAGGTGGGAGGGGTCCACTGCGTGTTCCAGCTCGTCCAGAGTGCTAGGCTCCTTTGCATTGCACTTGTCAAAGAGGTCTCGATAACACTTCAGCTTGCGAGGGCTGATCACGGACAGGTGGACAGATTTCTACAGACAGACAGACAGACAAACATTGCCTTTGGATGCTGTTACTGTCAAAATGTTTCACTCACTTTTGCTTGGACATACTGCACAGTATGTAAGTACACTGTATAGGTTAAAGGCAAAATTAGTTGCGGGAACAATTTTTAGTGTATTGCAGATAATACACATTTGGTGGGCAAAATTCTTTGCACTTTCCAAGTTAAGTGTGTATAAAGATTATTACATGCAATTTTTTTGCATGTGTAAATTTTACCCAATCCGTTCAATTTGCTAAATTACACTAAATTAAGTCTCTCAAATAACAATACCTTTTAAAAGGCAGACAACAGCTGTTTGTCACCAATTACCTCAATAAATTTCTCTGCCAAATCATTCAGAGTAAACTTGTGGTAGGTGTCCGACTCCTGCACAGGTTGGTCGTCCGGCTCCCGGTTGGCCAGGAGGATGCAGTGCTTGCTGATGGTGCCATGATAACTGCAGGGGCAAAGTAGGACAACGAGACACTCCACACATCAAATGAACTGTATTGGGTCTAGTTCCTTCTTCCTAGTCTAGAAACTCTATCCTCCTATCTTTCAATGCTGGGCACTTGGCAGAGGGGTGGGGAGGGGAGGGGTGGGGAGGGGAGGGGAGGGGAGGGGAAGAGTCCTCACTGGAGTTTCTCTAGCAAAAAATGCCCCGGGGTGTAGGGGTCTGGTTTTCAGACTACAACATTTCCTGCACAAGAGTGCTGCCTATTAGCTAACCAGTGTACAGTGTGCTGATACTGTAATACAGAACAGTACATATACATTCCTACACTACTGCTGTATGCCAAGTACAGTACAATAAATAGTACAAGATTGTGTGACATTCACAGTCAGGAGTAGCATACTATGCCATATACACACAGAAGTGTGCCATAATTACAGTATGTTAAATACAGTACAGTCTAAACTACTGTGCTGTAAACACTTTATCAACTACCGCGTCATATGTCTTAGGAGGAGTGGTAGGCCTGTTCCACATACAGTGTACGTACAGTACACGTACCTCTTTGCACGTAAAGTCTCCATCTCTTCAAGAACCTCCAGGGCGGCCGCCAGTCCTTCGGCCACAGGACATACAGGATAGCAGGCACCCCTTAGGAGTCTGCACGGGAAGGAGAGAAGTCTGGTCAGTGACGAATACGAGAAGAGCTGTAAATGGAACTAACACTGCAAAGAGACCTAATTGTGGATCACTTCATGAATACAGGTACCGCCCATATGTGGTACTACAGCTGGACGCCGACTTTACCATACAAAACTTGGTGTGATATGTATTTCCTTCTGAGAATGGTCTCATGCCGAAAGTGCTCTAATGATGCTGATTTGAAATGGCAATCGACAAAAAGAAGACCACTTTCTGCAATGCACAAAAGCACCCTTGGCTTAGTCCACTCAGGTGTCAAACAGCACAGTAGTGCTGTCTATGTAGGGACAGTGGTAGTTGTTCATATGCTGTTACAAAACCATAAAGTATAGCACTATTCCTGTACAGGTCAAATGGTGAAAAAGCCACCCATGAGCTAGTGTGGATTGTATACAATCTACACGTGCAGAAATAGGAAATCGTTGATTCTTTCAAACAATAGCTTCTTTGCATAAAACTTACACAAAACTGGACTCTCACCTAACATTCTTTACATCTTGTAGTATTCTGCTAACTTGGCTGGTGATGGGCCGAAATGTCACAGGTTCCAAGTACGTTACATCTTTTGGGTTAATGCAGAGCAAGCAGAACTGAGCAATGCCATGCTGCCGGCAGAAGGAACAGGAAAAATTGGTACAGTCTACATCACACATCTACACTACATCCTTTCACATATTACATTACATGTGTAACATTATCCCACAGGCAGTGCACAAGGGCATCTGGTTTGAATGCTAATCACACTTATTGGCATCAATCTTTCAGCAATAAAGTGCGGAATGCACGTAGTGCCACGTAATCTCAACTAAAGGTGTTTGTCGGGTTAGCCCATAGGGTACTGACCTGGAAGTCTCCTGGAAAGTCTTGAGAATGTTGAGAAGTGCCACTGAACATCCTGGGGTAGCCGGAAAAAGGAGCAGAAAAATGTCAAAAATAGGGGCCTATCCGGGAATCGAACCCGGGACCTCTCGCACCCAAAGCGAGAATCATGCCTCTAGACCAACAGGCCACCGCTGACATTTAATCCATTAAACAGCTATATAAATGTGTTTCAACACAACCAGTACTGTAGTCAAAAGAGCCTTTCCCAGGTATTTATCATTCTACTTGGCACTCACTCAATCGCTGGCAGCACATAGTCCTTCAGAAGGATGTCAAAATGTCCTTTCATAGCCACACTTGCTTCAATGACGAAGACGACATCCTTACAGTCAAGTTTTGTATCCAACAGAACCATCTTCAGAAGGATGGCCTCTCAGTGGGCCCTGGGGACAGAACGCGTCGGACGACAGGCTAAACTGGCAAAGCAAACAAACTACCAAGTTTGAACGACCTCGAATAATTGCGCAACCTCTCCGTATACTTCCGTATTCTCTCAAATGGCGGTCAGTTGAAATCCCACAGCACTTGTATTCGTGTACAGCCTCAGACGATCCTCCATGGTACAACATAGCTACCTGGACAACCGTTTTACCTGTTCAAGTTCGCACGCTGTCGCTGGGAAGCAATGGAGGACGACATTGTGCGTGTAGGAGCCGCTGAAGATGAATTGGAGAGCATTGACCTCGAGTTGAGTGTTATACAGATGGAGATGGAGAACTTGGAGGAGAAGAAGGAGAGGCTGCTGAGGAGACGGCAGGAGATCACACAGCAGAAGAAAGTGCAGGAGGAAAGACGGAAGTGAGTGAAGTTAAAGAATGCTATCTGTGCTTGTACTAGTACTGATACATGTGCATATGTTTTAATACTATTTGTACATATATCACATGGGATGCATTATATTGCATTTTGTAGTAACTAATCATTAATTGATATTATTTGAATGGAATTTTTGCTGACACACTCATGAACCTGCTAAGAGTGCTCTCTATAATCAACAAATGAGTTCAGGTTCGCATACGTTTTAGCTAGATGCTTTAACCTTCAGGGTTTAACTGACTATTGTAAAATGAACCCTGTACCTGCTTTTGTATACACAAGAACCCAGTTTCATGCCCAGAGGGCAATCACACACTTAGACACAGGACTCACTATGCACCAGTAAGTTACTGTATGTGTGCAAAATGTTCACAGGACGTATCATTGTTACTTTCACGAGTTATTAATCGTATGAACTTCCATTTTGTATGTCTGTGCAGTAAGTAGCCATTTTCTGTCTTACACACTTTTTAGGTCAGAATCACTTCAGCGCCAGCTGCGAAATGATTGGGAGAGTGGCACATTTCAGTGGTCACAAAGAGCTGTGGACATGCTTCGCTCCGTCTTCAACCTGCACTCATTTCGCCCTCTCCAACTGTCCTGCATTAATGCCAGCATGAGTGGAAATGACGTCATCCTCATTATGCCTACAGGGGGCGGGAAGAGCCTCTGCTACCAGCTGCCGGCTGTTTTATCACAGGGTTTTACCCTCGTCATCACACCCCTGATATCACTGATGGAAGACCAGATCCTGGCAGCCAAGAAATATGGTGAGTTAATCAGATGAGCGGGATTGTATCTGAGTCACTTTAGTGGTGATCAGAAGTAGAGCTCTGTATTAGTTTGCTGAAATAGCTGACTCTCCCTTCCTCTCCTTCTCCCTCCGTCTTTACTCTATCCCCTCCTTGTTTCTCCCCTCCCTTCACCCATCACTCCTTTCTTCTCTCCTCCCCCATACGTACTCTGCTGTCCCACCTATTCTCTTTCATGTCCTTATCCCCGTCTCCCTGTTGTCTCCCAACTTCTTTCTTTGTCATATTCTCTACCCTCTGTCTTTCTCTCCTCTTCCTCCCCTCCCTTCTCCCTCCTCTCACTCCCTCTCTCTCCTCTCCCACCATCTCCCCTCCTTCTCCTCTCCTCTCTCCCCTCTTCTCTCCACCCTCCCTCCCCTCTCCTGTCCACCTCCCCAATTCCTACAATTACCAGGCATCATAGCCCATATGCTCACTGCCAACAGCTCAAAAGCTGACACCAAGGCTGTCCACGATGCCATGCTGGACCAGAACACTCCCTTGTGCCTCCTCTACCTCTCACCAGAGAAGATTGCAAAGAACAAGTCACTCATGTCCAAGTTGGAGAAGGCTTACGAGCGTGGTAATCTTGCTCGTATTGTCATTGATGAGGTGCACTGTGCATCACAGTGGGGGCACGACTTCAGGCCAGACTACAAGATCCTGGGCATTTTAAAGAGGCAGTTTAAGAGAGTTCCTATTCTTGGGCTGACTGCTACTGCTACTAGTAGGGTGCTACAGGTGTGTGTGTGTGTGTGTGTGTGTGTGTGTGTGTGTGTGTGTGTGTGTGTGTGTGTGTGTGTGTGTGTGTGTGTGTGTGTGTGTGTGTGTGTGTGTGTGTGTGTGTGTGTGTGTGTGTGTGTGTGTGTGTGTGTGTGCGTGCGTGTGCATGTGTGTGTGTGTGTGGATGTGTGTGTGTGTGTGTGTGTGTGTGTGTGTGTGTGCATGTGTGTGTGTGTGTGTGGATGTGTGTGTGTGTGTGTGTGTGTGTGTGTGTGTGTGTGTGTGTGTGTGTGTGTGTGTGTGTGTGTGTGTGTGTGTGTGTTAGTGTTGCCACGATATAGGAAAATACGTATCATGATTATTGTAGGTTTGTATCACGATATATTGTGTATCACGATATATATTAATGAACAATTGGCACGGTGCTCAGATATAAGCCAACCGTTGAGTAATACAGCAAGCATTAAAGCAAACAGGTGAGGTACATGCATACATGGTTTTCCAGCTGTTACTCAGAATTTTCAAAAAGAAAGATCAGTTGGTCAGCATGTCAACAAAGGTTAGGCCAATATCGCGATAGGAAGAACACTGCTTTTGCATCACGATATTGTGTACATATCGCGATATATCGTGTATCGCGATTATCGTGGCAACACTAGTGTGTGTGTGTGTGCATGTGTGTGTGTGTGTGTGGATGTGTGTGTGTGTGGATGTATATGTGTGTGTATGTGTGTATGTATATGTGTGTGTGTAAAGTTGTGTGTGTATGTGTGTACGTCATGCTTAGTGTGCATGTGTGGATGCAGTGTGTATTCACATGTGTAAATACATGTATGACTGTCTGCATTACACTTGTATGGTTGTACGCTTACTGTACGTGTCTGTCAAAGAAGACTGACCCTGGACTTCATCACTCCCCATCTGGTAGGACGTGAAACAGATCCTCAATGTCCCATCTGCCCTCGTCTTCAAGTCCAGCTACAACCGACCTAACCTCTACTATGAGGTGAGGAAGAAGCCAGTCAGTCGCAAGGGGCAGATTGAGGAACTGGCCAAATTGATCAAGACTGAATTTCCTCAGCAATGTGGTAGGTGGAAGTGAGGGATTCCACTGTCTGATGTGAGTGAGTGGTGGAGAGGTATAAAGTGTGAGGACCAAATTGTACTGTATGGCAGGAAGGCTTGGTTGGGAATTTACACTTGTGGACTGGAAGGTTTTATTTATTGTATCAAGAAATTTTAAGCAGTCATTCACCATGATTGGAGTAGCAGTGATAAGATGTGATAATATTGCAAAATGTTCACAACCTTTGAAACAGCACATTGATCAGTTTGGCTTTAATAAGCTGAGAATTGAAGGAGGGAATTCACTGAATTATGGTTTACGGTTCAAATGTCTTTTTCTCTTCTTAATATCATATTATAACCATCAAGATGTCAAAGATGAATAATCAATGATTTTGTATCTTAATATTGGTCTTGTGTTGTAAGTTACTTTGTTAATGCTTTGTCTCTCTTTTGTCTTCCTTATAAGGAATTGTGTATACTTTGTCTCGCAAGGACTCGGAACAGGTTGCCGATGACCTGAAGGTCCATGGGGTCAAGGCTGGCTGTTACCATGCCGTCATGTCGTCGGATCATCGAACACAGATCCACCAGAAGTGGCTGTCTGGAGCTATTCAGGTCAGTATACTATAGATGTACATTATAGTATAGCTTCCAGACCCTACTTCTCCGCATGCATATTATTGCACAATCGTGGATGTTTTGCTGGTAGCAGTAGCTCTAGTTGCTTCAGGTTATGGACCTGGAGGCATGAGTGATGTTGAACTCAGTTAGTGGAACTCTATGTACTGTACAAGGTTACATAAGGTGAATGCTTTACTTGTACAGTATTTTAGGAATATATTAGAGCAGTAATTAAAGCAGTTGTAATGAGTCTTCTAATTAAGGACCTAACTACCTTTCAGTCATTTCTCCTTTATTCCCTTCTACAATTGCATGCAAACTCACACACCCGGCCAACATACACTGCACATGTGCCACACACACACACGCGCACACATGCACACATGCACACACACACACACACACACACACACACACACACACAAACACACATGCATGCACACACATGCACACACACACACACACACACGCACACGCACACACACACACACACAGGTTGTAGTGGCTACTATTGCCTTTGGTATGGGAATAGACAAGCCGAATGTCCGCTTTGTGGTCCACCACACGCTGAGTAAGTCTGTTGAAAACTACTACCAGGAAAGTGGACGGGCAGGGAGGGATGGGGGGAAGGCACACTGCATCATTTTCTATCGACCTTTTGACACCTTTCGTCAGAGTGTCATGGCTTTTCAGGAGCGCACAGGCTTGCATAACTTGTACTCCATGATTCGTTATTGTCATGGCAACGGTGAGTGTAGACGGTCGCTATTGGCAGCCCACTTTGGTGACACATGGAAGCAATCAGATTGTGACAAAATGTGTGATGTCTGTGAAGTGTCCCCTTGTGCGCCCATTACCAAAGATGATAGAGAAGGAACTGACAGTGCTGCGAGCAGCATTGCAATGGTGGACATCACCGACCTCCTTGTGAGCCTTCTTGTTGTTTTGGAGAAGTCTTCAAAGACAAAAATGACAGCTCTGCAACTAGCTGAGGCATGGAGCAAGGGTGGTGGGCCTAAAACATTTGACCACTTCACGTCTGACACGGTCGAATTTGCTATAGTGCAGGGCATCTTGGAGGAAGTTCTTCAAGAGAACTTTCACTTCACTTCATACAACACAGTGTCCTATGTCCAGAGGGGCCCAAGTGCCAGCTCAGTGCAGAGTGGCCTCAGGAGAGTCATGCTTCCAAATCCAGAGGTGCTCCGATTGATGAGGAAGAGAGCGCAGAAGATCCAGCCAGCCAGAGCAGGTGAGTGGGTCTCTACACGAGGTGAGAGCTCGAGGGGCAGTGCTGTGGCATCAGCACCACCACTGACCAGCCCTCCTGTTGCACACAGCATGCCGAGTGCCCCAAGCAGCACAGCAGTCGCCCCCAAGCTTGCAAACACACCCAACTTCGCAACCATCCCTACTCCTGCGAACACTTCTAACTCGACAATCGTACCCCACCTTGCGGGGACTCCCAGCTCTTCAGTGACTCCTAATTCTTCAGCCACTGCGAGCTGTGCTGACATGCCAACTGTAATGTCACGTAAGAGAGAGAGTAGTACTCCGTTGGTTGATCACCATGACAACACCAATGACGACAGTGACGGGGAATTTGACTTCTTGGTGCTCGCAAACCTCCGTGGGAAGCGGAAGAAGAGCGACGATGTTTGTTACACTGGAACAACCTTGAGCCAATCTTCATTGCTGGATGATTTAGTGATTCTAAGTGACAGTGATTGACTGATTTGTGTGGCCACTGACTTAGTATCATCTTTTGTGTGTTTGAATGTATGGAAATTGTTATTAAGTGTCTCAATATTCAACTTGATGAAATGGTTGTGGAATGACACTTGATCATCAGCATATTTGAAACTTAAGTCCATCATGTTCATATGTGAGAACTGGGACTCTTCGAATTTTGCCTATTCTGTCATTGTATGCACAATGAACAGTCAATGCTAACTATTGCTACTGTTACAGTATTGTATACGTTACTGTACATGTACTATACTACATATACTGTACTGTATATGTTACAGTATGTGGTATGCATGTATAGTGTACTGTATGTATATATATATATGTATGTTATGTTACCATGGCAACCAGGGATTCGGCCGAGGTTGGATTTAAGTGTATCACTCAGCATCCCATTTGATCGTTTGTGTGGACAATGCTTGCACACTGTGTTGGAGGTATTTACTAGTACCCAGTTAGTGGTGCCGTACGGATGTAGACATGAATCGACAGTGGTGATGGTTGTGGTGGTATAACTTGTGTCCAAGTTCCCTACATGAATTGATTCAACTAGTATGCTAAAGTAGCCTATTGTACGTACGTATACGTTATTATACATGCATACTATAAAACGGATGTGTATTCAGTGTGTTGTGGTAAATTCCTCTGTTTGGTGTGGCAGATGTTTACGCTGGGTTGCTACATTGCATGCATTGCCCATTCAGGGTGCAGCATTGGTATTGCTATGGTACCGGAACCACACCCACCTGCAAACACCTGATAACATTACAGACACAGGATGAACAGTAAGAGATAAAAATAGTTTACACCAATACCATTATGTGCAGTAAGTGTAGTACTAGTCATTCCTATACAAAGATGGTCCCATTTCCAAATTCACATTTGCCCTTTTCTAGTCTGGAACACACACACGCACATACATGCATGCACACACACACACACACACACACACACACACACACACACACACACACCAAATGTCATTGATCTATAGTGAGTTCAAGTGCAGTGCAGATTCAATTTGATGATGTACACATTTGAACACACATGCAGTGTGACTGGAAATCTAGTGCACTTGCATGCAGCACAGTCTGCATGGCTCCTTGTGAATGGAGCTATAATTATAGGGCTGAGTGGCTGCAGTATGTTGTAAGTATTCTATAGGTACGTGTATTAAATCAACTGCTCCCTGCTACTGCTCCTGGCCTTGGAGAAATTGAAGACCACATAATCTGCTGTATATCAGACGTCACGCTTGTGACGTCTATTTAGGAATGTGCCCGGTTCAAAATGGCGTCTCCTATCTTAATGTATTAGGACGCTTCAGCGAAACAAGCCATTCCTAAATCCCTTTTAATTCTAAAGGAATTTTAATACACTAGTGTATATATGCAGCCTGACAAGTGTATTGGAATGTGTCGTAGTTCCTGTCCTCATGACATGAAGTGGTTATAGGAATGTGAACTAGACCCAAACTGTCATGCCTCCATACTTCCTGTCAGGATGTTCTGTCATGTTGAAGAGTACATACGTGTTGTGACCACAGACTGATTGGGTTACATGTTATGTTACAGAACTATAGTGCAGTTAATAGTGTGTGAAACTGTGAATGTTACTGTATCTTGTTATATCATAATGTGGTGTGACTCGTGTGTGTGTGTGTGTGTGTGTGTGTGTGTGTGTGTGTGTGTGTGTTGTGTGTGTGTGTGTGTGTGTGTGTGTGTGTGTGTTTGTGTGTGTGTGTGTGTGTGTGTTTGTGTGTGTGTTTGTGTGAGTTGTATGGGTGTGGGTGTAGGCATGTGAGGGTGGGTAGCCTTGGGTAGATGCAGACTTCATTGACATACCAAAGAGGGTATCAAATTACTAGTACATCCTTCATTATTTTATCTGTTGGAGGATTTGGCAGTTGAAAGCTATGCACTTAGCTACACAGAGGGGAGGGAGGGTATGGGAGGGAGTTGGGAGGGAGTGGGCTAGGGGAGTGGAGGGTATGGGAGGGAGTTGGGAGGGAGTGGGCTAGGGGAGTGGAGGGGAGAGGAGTTGAGACAGAGAGTGGTAGTGGCTACATAGATGTTTGGGTGAAGCGCTATAAAATTGTGTTTTGCACGCATTCTGACTCCATGCAGCTACACAATAGCATTAATGTACTGTATATTACAATTTTGCACATAGACATCTGCCATGGACAGGATGTAAACATTGGACTAATGACAAATCAGCACATTGCTTCAATTCCAGCATCACTACTGTGTATCTGCACATCTATTTAGGTAGGCATGCTACAAGCAGCTGATAGGATCTTTGAGAGCAGACGAAGAGGACGACAATGGCAATGTGTTCATTCGTAGCACTCTTTTGCCTACTCTTTGCTGCAAGTGACAACAGGTACAAAGTGGATGGAGCCTCCAATGTATCGTGGAGCTGTCCTCATGGGTCCTTTGGGCTTCCTGGACTGCCTGGCAGGGATGGACGTGATGGAAAAGATGGTGTGCCGGGTGCTTCGGGTTCATCAGGAAGGGATGGCAGAGATGGTGCCGCAGGTCCCTCCGGTCAGCCTGGGCGAGATGGAAGAGACGGTGCTGCTGGTCCACCTGGCTCACCAGGTACACCAGGATTGGACCGTGATGAAGTTCAGCAAATTGCTCAACTGGCGGCTAGAGAAGAACTCTACAAAATGAGCCAACAAATCTGTAATAACAACACAGTCACTGTAGTTGTTGAATGTTCCTGCAATCAGTGTGACATTACTCCCACCTCAACCGTTTGCAACACACCTCAACCATTGACCACCTCCACTTCAATGACTGGAATTACACCAACCCCCACCAGCATGCCCAATGACACAATAGAGTGCCCAGGAGGCAGTGCTGACAATCCAGCTGTCTCATGCAGAGCTGTCCTTGATTGCAACCCCTCAGCTCCATCTGGATACTACTGGATTGGGAATGGGTCCGGAGTACTCCCTGAGAGCAGCACCTTGGTTTACTGCTACATGAAGGCTGACAAGTGTGGTGTGAGGGGAGTCATGAGAGTGGCTCACATTGACATGAAGAACACCTCCGTCAACTGCCCCTCCCCTCTCACTCAGTACCAACTGGACACAGGAGAGAGAGTGTGTGGGGCAACCAACCCAGCACAGAGAACATGTGACTCTGTGATCTTCCCCACCCACCAATTCAGCTACCAACATGTATGTGGGAAGGCCGTTGGGTTCTCTTTCCATCAGCCTTGTGCATTTCACATATACTTGAATGGAGGCAGTGGAACTGTTACTGTCAACCAAGCCTATTTGTCTGGACTGTCAATCACATATGGGCCTCAGAATGGGCGGAACCATATTTGGTCGTATGCTGGAGGGTATGAAGAAGCATTTCCACGCACTTGCAACTGTCCCTGTGCTGCTAACCCAGGAGCAAGCTCGCCACCATTTGTGGGACAGGACTTCTACTGCGAGTCTGCTACGCGGTACACACCTCAGCATCCGTGGAGGTGGTACACCAACAACACACTCTGGGATGGAGAAGACTGTTACCCTGGAAGCAGTTGCTGTGGCAATGCTCTTGCTCCGTGGTTCAGAAGGACGCTTCAAGAGAATACCACAGAGGACATAGAAGTGCGCTGGTGCAGTACACAGGGACTGGCATTTGACAGAGTGGCTATACAGCTCTTGGAGCTGTACGTTTACTGATAACTGCGTATGAACATACAGTGCATCATCCATTGAACCTAATAGCAAAAAAGTAGTTTCATCCTACTACCGTGTAGTCCCACGGACAAATCTCACCCGAGTAGTTGTCAGCTCAATTGTTATAGTGACTTCAATAGAGGCACAGAGCTCCTTAGACACCAACATTATTACTGGAACATTCAATAAATTTTCTGCATGAGATGTTGCATTAATTAGCTATTCTACTGCTACTGTAAAATCTTTGAAATTGGTAGTGTTGATTGGAATTAAATGGATCTGAGACTGCAGACCTTGCAATGTGTTGCATCATGTGTGAATTTGGTTACGTTGGGTCACATTATAATGTAGAATGTAATACAAGCAGCGATTGATGGTATGCAGCTACTAGTTCTATGATCATGCATGTGGCTCACGTCTCATCATCCCAAGGAAATTCAGTGTACGTATGTGCAGGAGCTAACTGCCATGACCTGTATGGTTCAAAATGCATGGATATATACTGTACTGTATATAATGTTCATTGCTTCGCCATTTCATGGGATGTTGCAATCGGCAGCAGAAATGATGCAATCATGGGTGGTGATGTTGTAATCATAGCCCTTTGAGTGCAGAGTCACAGTTTGCCCAATTATTTAGGATCTATGCATGCAGGAACATGCACGTGACTGTACAATAATTTTGTGCATAATAATTATTATATTATTATACCAGTCCTTTGCCTGTTATTCTTTCCACAAGGTGTTCACACATGTGCTACATACCTTGTTCCACTCACAATACAGCCTCTTTGCATATAAGGTATAATCAAGGGTAGACAAGCTCTTATCTACTCTTGGTACAATAGAACACTCATGAACTCATGAGAACTACAAATTGTGACATGTTGCTGGATACATTACTCAAGGCAGCTGTGTCCAATGTGATCGACAAGCAGTATCCTTAGGCCTATCTTAAGATGTATGGTGCTTCATTGCACAGACCACCCACAGCTGTTGTTTGTGTAGTGACAAGGTGCTAGTGTAGCACAGCTACATGCATGCTTGCACCAGTTAGTGTATATAGCTATACTATAATACAGTCCACTAAATGTGAAAGTGAACGTGAAAGATTCGAAGAAGCTGGCATTTGTCAGGAGAAGACACAGATGGAAGAGTTTGGGAACCTCTCATCCAATTCAAGTGACATGGCTAAGCCAAGTCCTGAATTGACTGCTTTTGTCATTGTTGTGTCAATAGCTGTTGCTGCTGCCACTGCCCTAAACTGTTTGATAGCTATCGCACTAATACGGTCAAAATCAGTGTCTGTCCCAGTTCGAGTCCCTCTGCTAAATGTATTGGTTGCAACAGTGTTCGCTGCTGTGCTATTCCTCTTGACAATCATCTTTTCAGTGATATTTGCATGGAGTACACCCGAGCCATCACTGATAGTTTGTCATTTCGCTCTTTGGCTCTATTATGTTACAATGCAGGCTAAAATATTTGGACTGGTGGTGTTTGCAGTGATGGTGTTTGTGACAGTTACGTGTGGGACAAGAAAAGTTGGAGCAAAGTGGTTGATTTGCATCTTGGTGGCAAGCTGGGTCATAGCAATACCCATGCACTTTGACTATTTTGTACCTCCCTTTGATAAATTTGCTCAGTATGTTGGGGGTGTTGTCTGTTACCCTGCAAGTGGAAATCTCAAACAGCTACCTATCCGTCTGACATTATCTTTCATTGGGTTAGTGATTGGGTGTTTTCTTCCTCTGGCGGTGTGCATCTGTCTTCCACTGGTCGCACTGTGCTACATCAAATGTCACAGCACTTCAGAAGGAACCCAACACAAGAAAGCAATGGCCAAGTTTGCATCCTTCCTCATAACAGCAGACGTTCTAAATGTCCTGAGCCAGATTATTCCTACTATTGTTGTTATTGCAATTGGATTAGCATCGTCTGCAGAAGTTGCGGTGTACCCAACTTACAGTATACTTGCTTTGTCCTACATTCCAACTCCCATTCTGATTGTAGTTTTTCTGAAACCAGTTCGAAAGCAACTACGTCACTTCCTCTGCAGGAAGTTCAAGAAAGACAGTGTAACTATCGCAATGCAGCAAGAAGAACCACCTGAGTAAACACAACAGTCATACAGTATATCATATGCCTCTTTGCCTGTCCACACTTGTTTACAAGCTGTAGTCACATTATCTTACCAAGCATCTTTAAACTTTTCAGTGCTTCCATATATTCACTGAACATGTACTTCTCAGTGTTCCTAATTGATGTTAGTGACTTGATGAAACGGTTGTAAAATGACTCTTGATCGTCTTACTATAATTCACGGGGTCTAGGATTTTTATGTATGTTTGTTCAGCCATAAAATCAGCGTCTCCCTGGAAACGGCTCGATACGCTCCGTGCCAGTTCAGGGACTGGGGGACCATGTTCTTAGAGGGCTACCGTTCGCCTAGCTGTTTTGCGGCCGAAGAGCGAGACGTCCTTTGTCAATTCTCCGCGGGCCGACACGCCATTTTTAACATTATCGACTGGCCCTTCCACTACCGGTCATTGGTGGGCTTGATACGAGCCATGCTAGTTAAGAGAGTTGGGGTACATGAGCTTAGAGGGGTACCGTTCACTAGGGCGGATCGAAAAACTTTTATGACTGGTTTCCAACGCATGAAGTTATAGCTATAAGGAAGCATAGACATTATAAGACTGATAAATGCAAATACTAGCCAGAGGTAATCTGACCAGTTTCTGGAAACCTTGGAAACACCCCTGGATCCGCCCTTGGTTCACCTAGCTGCCCTGCAGCCGAAGAGATCGCTTTCTTTTTTCCGCGGGCCGAGACGCCATTTTTAATTATCAGTCTCTAGGACTTTCGGTTATGGGAGATCTTATTCGTTGTCGGCAAACGTTCGAATTAAGCTCTACCGTCGTTATAGCAGCCAGCCTCAGTTGCTACCAGTACAGGCAGTTTAAAACTGGCAAGGGGCCGACTCGCTGGCTTGCAATAGGCTGGGAACCTGCCCGTAGGGCAGACATTCAGTTAGTCAATATAATTATTTGAAACTGAACTCCGTCATGTTCATATGTGAGAATTCGGACTCTTCAAATTTTGCCTATTCTGTCATTTTATGCACAATGAACAGTCAGTGCTAACTATTGCTACTGCATGTTACAGTATTGTACACGTTACTGTACATGTATTGTACTACATATACTGTATATACTATGTATAATTATATGTTACAGTATGTGGTATGCATGTATAGTGTACAGTATGAATGTATATATGTATATCATGTTACTGTGACAACCAGGTGATTCGGCCGAGGTTGGATTTAAGTACGTATATCACTCAGCATTCCATTTTGATTGTGGTCTGTGTTGGAGGTATTCACTAGTACCCAGTCAGTGGTGCCGTACGGATGTAGACATGAATCGACAGTGGTGATGGTTGTGGTGGTATAACTCGTGTTCAATTTCCTTACATGAATTGATTTGACTATAATTATTATAGTACACTAAAGTAGCCTATTGTACATTATTATACATACTATAAAAGGCATTCATAAGAGAGGTTGGTCAGCATCTCCGGGGGACATTGGGAGACCACATGTCACATGCACACCTCCTCCAGAGGGTGGTAGTGACAGTATAGAGAAGGAACACAGCGGCAGTGTTGGGGTCAGCTGCCCCTTATTGGCAATTGACTGTTGCATGCGTGCATGCATAATTGCATGCTACCTTCATTGATAGAGTAGGGGGTTGTATCCTTGTAATTAATTTATATATTAATTATTCCTAAGCGTGTGATTTCTCACTTGACTTTAGTTACAAGTTTGTTGTGATGTATGTTTTTACTATAAACGGATGTGTATTCAGTATATTGTGGTACATTCCTCTGTCTGGTGTGGCAGATGTTTACGCTAGTTTGCTACATTGCATGCATATGCATTGCCCATTCAGGGTGCAGCATTGGTATTGCTATGGTAACGGAACCACACCCACCTGCAAACACCTGATAACATTACAGACACAGGATATTAATAATAACAGATAAAAATAGTTTACACTGCTTCTAAGTATATAGCTATATAATAATAATAGTAATAATAATTGATCTTATTTAATGTGGGGAACCTTTAGCCAGAAGGCTACTCTTCCAGGCACCCACAACACATACGTACATAGTGCAAACAACATAGACACACATACAGTAAGATCAGTTTGTTATTTCTTCAGTGGGGCTGTTTGTTGTTGGGGGGGGGGGGTGCTGCCACTGGGGGCTTCTCTGCCATGGCTTGGGCTTGAACTTGAACCGGAAACATCCCATAATCATGGATCTTGAATCGTGTGCTTCAGCTCCAGACCACCAGCACCCCATATATACATAGCTAGCTAGATAGCTATCTGCACTGGGTATAGTACTCCATGAGTACTCTATTTTGTTTACGCGATTCTGTGCATGGCCTCCTCTGTAAGCAGGGGGATTGACTGGGATGGGGTGAGGGCAGCTAGATGCTCTTGTTCCTCTGATGGCTGTGATGGCTGATCTTAATTATATATAGGAGGCTGAAGGACAGTCGGCAACATAGCCACCGCATGCATGGTTGTTGAATATGGGTGACCACTCCTGCTGGCCAACAGAGAGGCAAACCTCTTGTAGGTTATGGTGGTAGAGGGCCCCATCCCACTGGAGGCAGCGAAGACGAGTGGGGCAAATGGGCCATGCTCAATTTCACGGATTCTCTGGTCATACTCTCTTCGTTTCTCTTGCTCATGTCTCTGATATACTGAACTGTGGGGTGTGTTTCGGTTGGACGTTGCCAGGGGATTAAATACCCTTATGTAAAAATGCATCCTGGCCAGAACACCAAAAACCCTCTGCATCAAATATCGACCCTACTGTCATCCTGGGCATAGGCACTTTGTCTGCTGAGAGATTCAACTGAGAGAGTGAGGCTGAAGCTGGGGTTCAGTTTCGATGTTTGTGCTCACTTCCGACATAAGAGATGTCGTTATGTCGATGGATGGGCAGCCCGCCTGTCTTACAACTGAGGGCATGTTGGACGTCATTGCTCTTGCCGCATGTGCACGCACAGATTGTGGCCATGCCGGCATAGAAAAATGGGCGCCATTTTCGTATTGTGCAAGAATTACTAACTTGTACATGCAGGATACAAATGAAACAGCTGTGTGAGACAGCTACATGACTGTACTGTATATATAATATACAAGTTACTATGATACATATTATTTTACCAGTCTCTCGAGCACGTTACACATCCTTCCAACAAGATGTTCACACACATTATATGTATACATAGCTAGCTATATAGCTAGCTAGCTACTTTGTTCCATTCACAACTAATCCATGCGTACGTTAGTGCATAAAGCGTACCAACGAAACCCCCTTCCGCTCACGTGGCCATGAGTTGGAGGTTTGCCCCAGTTGGAGGTGTGTGCATAACATATAATTATATGCATGATGTGCTTAGAGACAGGATAAGGTAGCTACAATATTAACATATTACATATTACATATTAAGTGATAGCAAGAGTAGATAAGAGATGAGAGTATGCAACCGCGTATCCCTGCGTGTATAACAGCATTTTTCTAAAATGACGTAGCAACACGTCACACGTGGGCATGGTAACGCTACTTAATATTCTGATGTAATGGATGAATACTATTAACTCGATCCGCCAAGTCTGTATGTGCTCGGCATCGATTGCGCAGCTCTTCGGTTTGTTAGTCGGGAGTTTCAACGATGTCCAGGACCAGCTGGTTAACGCTGGTCTCTTCCCTGGATAGATCGAGCCTAGAACTTTATGCGTAGCCACCGTGAAACTCGGAGGACAGCGCTGCGGAGCTGTGGATGGCAGCGCTGTGACCCACAGCCACGCTTGCTGTCCTGGTCCTTCCTCGCGGCCGCTGCAGAGGTGTCCTGGACATCGTTGCAACTCCCGACTAACAAACCGAAGTGCTCGCAATCGTTGCCGAGTACATCAGACTGGCAGATCCAGTTATTAGTATTCATCCATTACATCAGAATATTAAGTAGCGTTACCATGCCCACGTGTGACGCGTTGCTGCGTCATTTTAGAAAATTGCTGTTACGGATGCGTATACGCGGTTGCACACTCTCATCTCTTATCTACTCTTGGTGATAGTCAACAGTTTTGTTTACTATCACTTAATATGTTCACAATCACCACTTAATATGTTTCCTAACAACAAGCTGAGTTATTTTGAAGCATGTGCTCACCTGCACTGGTAAACAAAACTGTTGACTATCACTTAATATGTTCATAATCATCACTTAATATGTTTCCTAAACAACAATGCTTCGAAATAACTAAGCTTGTTGTTTAGTAAACATATTAAGTGATGATTGTGAACATATTAAGTGATAGTCAACAGTTTATTTCCACACTCACAACTACAGGTCCACGTACACAATTCTTATACAGTTCATATTACATCGTATTACCCCTTTCAATTAACCCTTTGGTGCACAATAACACATCTATCCTTGCACAATGCATTGCATGCATTATCACAGTTTCTTCAAATGTGTTCACAGCTATACACAATAGCCATTAGGCCCAATCCACCACTATTTTGTGCACACTGCATGGACTAAATACATGTCTTACTTCCATGAAGTCATGCAGACTCTGACGAGTCATCAATGCATACCATTGCATGGGGAACTCACTGCATGATCATAAACTCTTTTCATTTATTAATTTTGGCTAAGATGAATTAAGGAATACAAAATTAACTACATTCATCACACAAAATTGCAACCAAATCATTCTCATCCACAACAAAAATGTACACACAGTGCTGTACAGGCTCATAGGTGAGTAGTTCTGCTGGGAGCAAGTTCACGAGTAGAACGAGTAGCAGGGGACAAGTTCTCATGCAAGTAGGACCTAACTGATGTTGATAAGTCAGTAGCAGGATGTTTCAACCAGGAGGTATCTGTCATCCACCAAGCAGTTGGCTAAGACCTTTAGCTATATGTTGAAGCATTCAGAGCTTCTAGGTTGAAACATGAGGTTGAGATAGCATTAATGTATTGTGTTTTTCTGCTCAAGAGTTCGTTGTCAGTGGATGCACACACATATACACCTGTACACATACACACACACGCACGCGCACACACGTGCACACGTGCACACCCACACACACACATGATTAAAATTACATACACACTTTTATTAGTGCATTGTCCACAGGGTCAAACTAATTAGCCAATTATATTTATCTGATTGTGCATCCATAGTAATTATTTTGCCTGTTCACTCACTGCATACTGAATGGCCTTGTACACAATTGCTATAAAGAAGGAAAGGAAGTTGGTCACTGAAGCATGCTCACTTTGACTGCAAGCTATATCATTAGCACTTCCTTAAGCAGCTTGTATATGTTTTGGTTTTGTTCCTGCATGCACTTTTCCACACAGGTGTCGTGAAGGAAGCCATATAGTATGCAGGCATGCAGTGAGTGAACACTGAAAAGTATCAAGTTTAGATACGCGCAGTAGTACTACAATAGTGCAAGGCATGGGCTAGCTAGGTAGCTTATATAATGGATGACAACATTCTAGACGCCCGAGATGGTGAATACTGTTACTGTATATGTGGATAGGGGCTGCAGAGGATGTGGCGGAAAAATACAAGCTGCCCTTAAAGAACTGTATGCCCATTGTGATTCTTTTGACACTTTACATTCAATTATATTATAGTGTTGCATGGAGCTGACACCCTAGTGTTTGTATTATACAACACAGTGCACTTAAATAAATAATAATTATATTAATATATGCAAAAAGAACTCATGAAGTGAGGGCTTCTCAGCTGGCTCAGGCATCAGAAAGGGTTGGTTCTCTAATACCAGCTTCACAACAGGGTTGAAAACCTTGCCGACATTTCGACCAAATGCTCTGATCTTCGCCCTGAAGAAGACCAGAGCATCTGGTCGAAACGTCGGCAAGGTTTTCAACCCTGTTGTGAAGCTGGTATTAAAAAGAACTCATGCCAGTAAGATGCACTGCATAATTATAAATCTTCTATAACACTCACTTGGAGTTCCAAGTAGTTAGCTCCCTTCATACAACGTAAGCATCTCCCAGTTTCATTTACACCTTACCATGAGTCAAACATTTGCAGATATCAATCATTTTCTGCAGGTTTTCTACAGTATGTATGTATGATTAGCCATAGTTATGCATGCTGCTAACCATAGTGCAACATGGCTGCTGAGTGTGACTCCAACTCTAGTCAGCTATGCTACTGAACCGCCAGCAACATGCCTAGGACTCTTGCACGCTATGCACAACATTCGAACACAATGCTTGAACACTATTATAATAGCTAGACAACAGTATATGTGAAGCAGCAACACATTTAAGGCTATGTACAACTGTGCATGTGTACAGCTGCAGGTGTGGTAATGGTAGCACCAATTGCTTCAGTCATGCATTAAACAACACTATACGTATAGTCAGGAGTATAATATAATTATAGGCAAACCAAAAGAATGAATATGATAATGCGTTATCACATGTATTAATACATTGTGGCACACTAAGCACACTGTACAGTGTAAGGTTAACAAGTATAAGCACACTGTTAAAGCTAAGGTCATGTACATGTGTTCATTGCACTCAAATCCTTAATTGTATTGATGTGTATCTTAGTGTCAAACACACAGAATGCATACTTCTGCCTTTACACATCCAGGTAAGGCTGTGTATCTGTGCAATTAAGGCTGTGTAGAAACAGGAATGAGATAATTATGGTGATGCTAACAGGAATGTTTACAACATAGGAATTGCATGAAGCAATGTTAATACTTAATGTCATTAGCTGTGAGACATACACAAATGCACAGCATGCAGGATGTGCTCGATTAATCTATGAATAGTGCCTTATACAAAATTGTACAGGACTTAATTGATAAGGTGACACACACACCCAAAGACATACATGTGCACACACACACACACACACACACACACACACACACACACACATACACACACACACACACACACACATACACACACACACACACACACACACACACACACACACACACATGTACACACACACACACACACACACACACACACACACACACACACACACACACACACAATATCTACACACGCACACATACACACACATGTTTCACATCCAACTTAGCTACCGTTGTCACAACTGCATAAACACTTACATGGTCATTTCCCTCTCTGATTCTACAGTTAAAAGAAAGAGGCACATTCGCTCCATCAAGGTGTACCGTCACTAAGGTAAATCTCACTCGGTCTGGTGCATCCCCAGTGTAGATAATCTGATAGAGGATGTAAGGAGGAAATCGATCGTTCATGATATCTGCTATAATTTCCTCTCTGGTTCTTCCATGAACTTCCAAGAACCTTCTAGCAGGCACCTGAAGTGATGTCGATTAACGATTCAACAGTCATAATATTGTAGCTTGCAGCTGCATTGAGTACATCATTATGACCTGTCACGCATGCAGTATGCAGTAAGCTATGTACTATATATAATGATTACTTCATGTTCTCCAAGGATGGCTGCTTCCCATCCTGGCCCAGATGTTCTCTGTAGTCTAGATGTAATGGGTTGTTGATCATCAGCATACTGAAATCGAGACACAGCACCACCACCTGCATTCTCCCAATTCCCTTGTCCCAGTACAGCTGTCAGGGTCTGCAGTGATGAATGATGAACAGCTAACAACTGTCAAAGGTATGTCAATGTCATTATGCATGCAAAACCATCACTGAGCAAACCTGATTCCATTCCAGGGAATCACACATCAATTGTATCCTGAAGAACACAGTTTCTTCTGATGGTAGGTAGCGAGAAAAGGCGATAGCACTGTATCTGGCAATTGTATCCTGGTTGGTCATGACGCAATACAAGCAGTGTGGATCTCGTATAGTCAGGACTCCTGCATTGGTACGAGAAGTGAAATTCGACTCCTTTTCCTGTTCTTCGAAAGCATACTGCTTTTGCCCTTCCTTTAGCGTGTGAGGAGCAAATACAAACATGAGAGTGTTTTTGCCATCTCCTTTCTCAATGCTGCACCAGTGGGAAAGTAGCAGTCGAACAGGTTTCTTTAGTGTTGCTCCATCCATGTTGAAGTACACAACCACTGAACCTGGCTTGTAACCATCGGGGAACACAAAAGGACCATGGAGGATGATGGCATAGCGGACAGATGTCTCCTTGGCTACAGCTCCTGAGGGAAACTCCAGTGATGCATCCCCATTCCCCAGAGTGAAGATCCCGCCATCAGGACCAACGAGGAGCTGGTTGATGCCAGTAGCCATGTAGCAGAGCTTCTGCAAGAGAACTTCATCACCTATTGGCAAAGTGTACAATATACACATGGTAGTTTTGCAACTGTGCCTTGTTTTTACATGAAGAGTCAATTCTGTCCATGTGAGTGCATAAGATGCAGAACTAACTTGTTTGTTTGGAATCAGCAACATCTGAAGGCAATGGTATAGGTAGAACGTCCAGTGTTTTCTACAGATTATAATAGAGATTTGAAGGAACACAGGTTGCTCAGCTATTCATGTAGTACTGTAGGTACTCAATCCATTACACACACAGTGAGAGTGTGCATGCATGCATGCAACCATTTATTAAAAGCTAAATTAAATCATAGCTAGCATTATCAATAACTTGCTTTATACAAAGTTGACTCGGAAGTAGTCAAGAGTATAGGTACTTTGCAGTATTGTTTTCCCAAATGATTACAGCTACAGCTATAGCTAAGTGTAAACTGGAGACATGCTACTACTTGTGCCTATACAGTTACATAACTATTAATGCCACATTGACAGATACTGAAACTGGGAGTACATCGCTGTGGTAACCGAGGTAATTCCGCACGCGATAGTCGACCATGACACTGGGAACCGTGCAAACACAACCAATCAACGAATGACAACACTACAAGGCAACCAGCAAGAACAGGAAAAAGGACTAACCAACTGAAAGGTTACAACACCCAGCAAAAAGCACGAGGGTCACACTACGCATGCGTAAGAAACACGTAATCCTAACTATAGACACAATCAACTTACAACAGGCACCACAAAAGGTAAGTAACCATAATTAGTTACAAGGCTGCTTACAACACTAAATACAACACTCCTCCCCCCTACGACAAAACTTAGTTAACCCCAGTGTCAAAGGTGAAACGGTTAGGTGGTCTGCGATCCCTGGTAGACCGACGTGGCACATGGACTGTTTCAGCCACAGGTGTTTCAACAGGAAGCTCTTCGTCTGCTGAACTGTCAGTGGGCATGGGAAGGTCAAGCAACTCATCACCATTGCTGACAACGGAAGGTGAAACATAACGAGACTGAATATGATCCACGTGACGACGGACTGTTCTACCATCAGTCAACTCCACCATCAAGAGTGACTGACCATTGATGGAAACGATGGTGCCGGCCAACCACTTCTGTCCCGGTGCAAAGTTACGCACAAATACCGACTCTCCCTCTGAAAAAGATCTCTCTTTCGTGTGAGCATCATGTTGTGCTTTCTGGCGTACTTGCCTAGCACGCACACGAGCAGCAATATCAGGTCTCATCACGTCTAGATGAGTTCTTAGACGACGACCCATCAACATTTCGGCTGGCGTCAAACCGGTGGTGGTATGGGGAGTTGATCTGTAATGGAACAAAAAACGGGAGAGCTGCTTCTGTACATCATCTGAAACCTTCTTCATACTGTCCTTGAAGGTTTGGACCGCTCTCTCTGCCAGTCCATTAGATGATGGATGATAAGGAGCTGCGGTTAGGTGTCGGACACCATTACGACTGAGGAACTCCTGAAACTCTGCACTGGTGAACACTGTTCCATTATCGGACACCAAAAGTTCAGGCAAACCATGAGTAGCAAACATGGCCCGAAGCTTCTGAATGGTATGGGCCGATGTTGCTGCTGGCACAACTTCTACCTCCATCCACTTCGAATGGGCGTCCACAACAACCAAAAACATTTTTCCCAGGAAGGGTCAGGCATAGTCAACATGTATGCGAACCCAAGGTCGAGATGGCCA
Organism: Ianthella basta; assembly: GCA_964019415.1. Classification (NCBI taxonomy): domain Eukaryota; kingdom Metazoa; phylum Porifera; class Demospongiae; order Verongiida; family Ianthellidae; genus Ianthella; species Ianthella basta. Next base: position 9,390,690 of record OZ025872.1, on the reverse strand, counting down.
TTCCCAAGGATGCATTGGTGCAGCGGCAGGTGACTTCTGATTCATCTGACATTCAGAACAACCCTGCACTTTGGTCACTATCTCTGCATCAATGCCTGGCCACCAAACTACACTACGGGCAATAGACTTCATCCGACTAACACCCGGATGTCCAGCATGTAGCTCATCCAACACCCGCTGTCTTGCTGTCTCTGGAATCACCAAACGATTTCCCCACAGCAAGCAACCATCTTGTACTGACAATTCCTCTCCTCTTGAGTTGTAATGCTTGAACTCCACACCCTCTAAGTGTTGCCACCCCATCCTCACTGTTTCCAGAACCCGTGAGAGAACTGGGTCACGAGCGCTCCAATTCTTGAGCTGCTCAGAAGAAATGGGAGAGGTGTGCAAGGTCTCCATGAGGAGAATGGTTTCCCCTGGTAGGGGTACTGAGACAGGTGTATCTGGTAGTGGCAGTCGACTGAGCGAATCAGCATTTGCCATCTCAGTGCCTGGGCGGTACACAATGGTATAGTCATATGCGCTGAGTGTCAATGCCCAGCGTTGAATTCGTGCTGAAGCCAACTGAGGAATTGGACGTGACTCCGAAAAGAGATGTTGCAGTGGTTTGTGATCCGAGTGGATCGTGAACTTCCTACCATACACATAGTAATGAAACTTCTTGACACCAAACACGATTGCCAATCCTTCCTTGTCAAGCTGGGAATACCTCTTCTCAGCTGGATTCAAGGACCTGCTGGCATAGGCAATGGGTTTCCTGGATCCGTCTTCCATCCTGTGTGACAAGACTGCACCGACTCCATATGGAGATGCGTCACAATCCAGGAATAGCTCCTTCGAGGGATCATAATGGGTTAGCACACTGGATGATGTCAACCCCGACTTCGCCTCTTGGAATGCGCTGTCTTCCACACGACCCCATGACCACTTGCTGTCTTTCTGCAACAACCGGTATAGAGGGGCTAGCACACTGGAGAGGTTAGGGAGGAACTTGGCATAGTAATTGACGAGACCAAGAAAAGCTCTCAGCTGCTGCACATTGGTGGGTGCTGGAGCTTCCGTGATTGCCCTAATCTTGTCTGGAGTGGGGTGAAGACCATCCCCTGCAATGCGATGACCCAGATAATCCACAGCTGATTGCATGAATGCACACTTGCTCTTGCGCAGTCTCATGCCAGCTGTCTCGAGACGTGTCAGAACCTCATCCAGTTGCTGCAAGTGTTCTCTCTCTGACCGTCCCGTGATCAGAATGTCGTCGATGTAAATGGAGACATGGTCAATCCCCTGCAAGATGCCTTCCATAGTGCGTTGAAAGATTGAAGGAGCGGATGCTACCCCGAAAGGTAAACGGTTGTAGGCATACAAGCCCTTATGTGTGTTGATACAGACAAACTTCTTTGATTCCTCCTCCAGGGTAATCTGCTCGTACGCATGGGCCAAATCCAAGGTTGTGAATTTTTCCCCACCAGCTAGAGAGGCAAACAATTCCTCTACCCGAGGTAGGGGGTATGTGTCCACTTTGGCTGCCTGATTCACGGTGACCTTGTAATCACCACAGATGCGAATGGAGCCATCTGTTTTGACCACCGGCACAATTGGCGCCGCCCACTCTGAGAACTCTACTGGCGTGATGATGCCATCCCTCTCAAGACGGTCCAGCTCCTGCTCCACTCTACCCCGCAGGGCATAGGGGACCGTTCGCGGCTTACAGAAACGTGGCGATGCTTGTGGGTCTATGTGGATCTTGGCTGTCATTCCCTCGACTTTGCCAAGTTCATCCTTGAACACCGCATTATGCCTGTCCAACACTCTCTCTAAGGTCTGGAGGTCTGATATGTGACAAATGGCAGGCCAATTCAGCCTTAACTTCAGCAACCAATCACGTCCCAACAAGGTAGGACCATCTCCCGCAACGATCTGAAGCTGGAGTGATTCTCTTTGTCCCTCGTACAATACGTCTACCACAATGGAGCCAAGGACCTCAAGGGCTTCACCTGAGTAGGTCTTCACCCGTACCGTGGAGGTTTGCAGTTGAGGGCCATTTCCCTTCCATGTGTCCCGAAAGGTGTGCTCACTCATCACAGAGATAGATGCTCCGGTGTCTACCTCCATCGTAACCTCCGCCTCATCCATGGTCATGGTAACATGGATCGGTTCTGCTCTCGGTGAAGATAACTTGAAAAGTGCATATGACTCCTCTTCTCCTTGGCTGTCCTCTACAGACAACTGATGAGCATGCTGGGATGACCCCTGGGAGTGCTTCTTACCACCCTTCGTCTTGCTCAGGTTCTTCACTTTGCTCCGACAGGCCTTGGCGATATGACCCTGTTTTCCACAGGCATGACAGTTAGCTGCCTTGAACCGGCACTCTTTGGCAAGGTGCTGGGTACTCTTGCAGCGGTAACACTCTTGGGGGATTGGGTGCCTCCTACCTGCTACATCAGCGTGCAGGGCCATCACATTGGCACCACCCACCTTTTGACTGCTCTTCGGCCCAGTCTGAAGCTCCTGTGCATTCTTTTCTGCAAGCTCTGTGGCTTGGCACATCTGGAACGCCTTTTTGAATGTCAGGTCCGTTTCAGCTAACAACCGCCGCTGTAATCTGCCATCCCTCAACCCACAAACTAATCGGTCACGCATCATATCGTCCAAAGACGCTTCAAACTTGCAATGTTCGGATAACTTACGCAGTTCTGCAACGAACTCAGCTGTTGCTTCGCCCTCTTTCTGGCTCCTCTGGTGAAACGCGTAGCGTTGAGCGATGACTGAAGGTTTCGGGCAGTAGTAAGCCGTCACCAGCTCCACCAGCTCCGAAAACGTCTTGTCGGTCGGCTTCCCTGGCGCGACCACGTTGCGTATAACTTGGTATGTGTCCGCTCCGCACGAACTGAGAAGGATCGCTCGCTGCTTGACTGCGTCTTCCACATCATTAGCAGCGAAGTACTGCTCCAGTCTCTCAGTGTAAGATACCCAATCTTCTCGCCCCACCACGAAGGGCCCGATACTCCCGTGTGTCGACATAGCTACCTCCGATGTACCTTCGTCGCCAATTGTGGTAACCGAGGTAATTCCGCACGCGATAGTCGACCACGACACTGGGAACCGTGCAAACACAACCAATCAACGAATGACAACACTACAAGGCAACCAGCAAGAACAGGAAAAAGGACTAACCAACTGAAAGGTTACAACACCCAGCAAAAAGCACGAGGGTCACACTACGCATGCGTAAGAAACACGTAATCCTAACTATAGACACAATCAACTTACAACAGGCACCACAAAAGGTAAGTAACCATAATTAGTTACAAGGCTGCTTACAACACTAAATACAACAATCGCCTATTGTTAATATTGGTATACATGCATTACCATGCATTGTAAATTGCTTAGAAACAGAGCATTTCTCCATTATAGTAAATACATCATGTGATGCATGGATAAATAGCATAGCATAACAGGTGGCTACAGATGCCCGTGACAAAGACAATAACATAATTATGTACATTAATGCCTTTCTGACCCTATACTGGGCCACAGCCATAAATGCATGTTAATGTACATGAGGTTGCTCTCAAACCTGCAGTGATATCAGCTTAGCTTTCAGTGTTGCAATATCCTTTACTTTTTCCTTAACACAATGCTGAAGTTCCACCTGCAAGGATAATGCATATTATCATAATTTTATGCACTGTTTCATGTACATGACTAAGTAGAGCAACTATATTCAGCTTCAATAGAGCTTGTCAATGAGATCCCACAGGTAACCCCTCATATGCAGTACCTGTCCATTGCTGCTTGCATTCAGTTGCTGCATCTCCTGTGTAATTAAGATTAGTCAGACTGCTTGCTGCTTATGAGCCTGCATTGGGTGTGCATGCTTTATATAACATTTCTTCACGTGAGTCCCTTATTATAATTCCTTCCTGGCTACTTCCTATATTCATGGGGCCAAAAGTAGTCTGGCTTGCTAGACCGTCCCGTAAGCGCCCGGTAGGCGCGGAAGGGAAGGGACGGTCTAGCGGCAGTATAGATTAAATAACACCTTTCGACCAATCAAATCCGTTTCCCCGGAATCCCGGGTAATAGTATTCATTGACAATTGAAGAAGACCGGGCAAGTATGTGCGATTAGTTCGGAGGCGGATCGTTGCTGCTGTCTTTCCGTTGGCTCTGTAGAACAACCGTACTACTTGGTTAAGCGAGGCACGCTAACAGGTGAGGCTCTCTCGCAGCTCGTAGCATTTAACTGCAGCGCCGAAGGCAGAGACAATGAAGCTCCGAGCCTCTGCAAGGATTGTTACAACGCGGTAATGCGACTAAAGAGTACACTACCAACACAGAAGGTAGTGCCGAACATTCCTCCACAGTAGTCGCAACAATGCGGCAAACACTCGAATATGATGGACTTCCCATGTTCAGTGACTTGGCACCAGGCTTACGAACGTATCCTTACGGCTGATGACGCTCTTCAAAGCTTCCTTCTGGCGTCTCGTTAGGACGAACATTGACTTGCGCAGTACACTCAAAGCGAATGGTACAGCCCCTTCGAATGACTCCTCCATCCTCAGCCGGTACTTGACAGGTGCGACGTAATAATTGGCACGATAATGCAAAGGTGTTATTTAATCTATACTGCCGCTAGACCGTCCCTTCCCTTCCACGCCTACCGGGCGCTTATGGGACGGTCTAGCAAGCCAGACTAGGGTTCCGGCGGACCTAGTCTCCTAGGTTTGGCAGAAGGGCTGTTGCTATGGAAATGGGGGGTTGCTATGACTATGCTATCACTTTATGATGTTATTGACTACACTAATATTCATTGCATGTACTTTGTATTGTTTGCTGAGACATTGTGTATCACTGTGTAAGCCATGAATACCCTCACTGTACCTCCTGACCAAGGTAACCTTTCAGCATGTTGTTACAAGAAGGCTGCAGCTGTGTGACTGGAGAGGTACAGTTTACTCTACCTACAACATAGTTGGGATGTGCCTCTCCTCATATGGACTCACCTCTATGTTTGGCCCCAAAAAATGCATTAGTAAGTAAGAGCCAATCCAAACTTCCTCCACAGCCTACACAATCTCATGACCTGCAGCTGGTGTGGGAGAACAACAGGTCTAATGAGCCAATCAGAGTGCTAGCCAGCCATTGAACATACCTGTCCATTCCTGTTCTCTGCAGATAGCAATGTCAGTTACTCTCAAAAGAAATCAAAGCTGTTGTCCATGGCAACCATGCTACACAGATCAACATTGATTTTATGCTTAATAGGTAAATCAGCTATATGTAGTGTGTTGAGATCATGTTGGGATGGGAACACTTTGTACGTGTGCATGAGTTGTGATTATGTGCATATTGGTGTTACGTATGACAATAGCTTTATGTAGGTCGACCAACAACCCCATTCAGTTATGCCATACTGTACATGCCACAGTGTGCACATGAGCAGACTGCGCCTCATCTGTAGCTGAAACGGTTGCCTGGTGGCTAGCTATGTACATACCTCTAGATGTGGCCACTACTACCTGAACACAGACACTGTCCCTATTTGCTTCGAGTTGTGAAACTATAGCTGACAGTCTTCGATTTCCATTTGATTATTCATTTGCCTACATTGTGTACTGATGTTGCTATGGTGACACCTCAGATGAATCCTCATTTCAAATGTGTTCCTGTCAAGCTCTAGTGACATCAGCGTCTGGTGATCCTCAGAGAGAGAAGTTTATCATTCCATATACATAGCAGAGGAACAGTGTGTGTGTGTGTGTGTGTGTGTGTGTGTGTGTGTGTGTGTGTGTGTGTGTGTGTGTGTGTGTGTGTGTGTGTGTGTGTGTGTGTGTGTGTGTGTGTGTGTGTGTGTGTATGTGTGTAGTCAAGCAAACTTGAAAGAGGGGGGAATGGGTGAAGTAGGATTTGGACCCTGCACCATAGGAATTGTCAGGCAACTGTGCTAAGGGCTGGGCTACTGCATAGGTGTTGATTTCCACCAATTGGTGCTGATTGGTGCTATAATTAGATTATCCCCATTTATTACGGCCATCTTGAAGCACAGTATGCAATTGTGCCCATGCCATGGGTCAGCTGGACCACCTGGGCACAGCTGCCACGGTTCATAGCTGTATGTGGCTTTTTTGTTTCAATACCAGGCATCACTATGTTTCAGTATAATGTGCATTACATTCAGTATGCTCCTATGGGCATTTATATGTGATCTTTCAGCCCCCCTTCCACAAAAACAAAGACCTAATCAGAAAAAATGAATATTTGTTCTGCACCAAATGATGAGAGCTTTAATATTGCGGCAGCACATTTCCGCCAGGTCATCCCACGCTGCTGGCCCTATATGCATTTTGGGTGCAGTCCTTGTACGGCTTCACCCTAGTATTTTGTAACTTGTACTGTATATATACAAGACTCCTGTGCCTGGCTTGCCACAACCACAAGACAGCAGCAGATATCCATACCATGTGGAAGGCGTGTTTTATTGGCATGTAGTGCCAGACTGAACTCTCTATACCTTGCGGGCCCTTAAACCGATTTGTATACTGTATATGTGAAGGACACATCATCTAATCAGTTTTATGTGCGAAAAGAGAGTGCGAAAAGATGGCGGTCTTGATGTTTAGGTGATTGAGCTAGTGATCGTGCTGGTACTTGCTTAGCACTTAGAGCGGAATTTGTTTGACCTGTTTGTCTTGTCAATTGTCTAAAGTTGTCTAAAGTTGTCTAAAGTTGTCTAAAGTTGACCGAAGATTGCTTAGCTTGATCCCTGTTGATGCCAGCCACGGAGAGCGAGGAATCCCCGACAAGTGTCGCCAGGGAGGCGGGGGGTGGGCTAACTAGCCCGAGAACGGAACGCGCTCCCTGCTCAGTGTGCCATCGGGAGATGCCTGTCACGAGTCTGGGGCTAATTCGGACGCACGGCCCAGTCACCAACCGCTGCCCCGGCTCGAGATGCACGCCTGCCCAGGTCTCTGACTCTTCGGTCCACTCCACGAACCGGAGAAGCGCTCCGGCACAGGCTCCTCGCCCTTCAGACCCCATCGCGAACGTCAAGATCCTGAAGCGAATTCCCCGGGCCACCCGCGATCTAGAAGTCTCGGCTCAATCCTAGACGATGTGGTGAGGGAAAACACTACCATCTGCTTGGATCGCCTTTTCCGCTACGCGGTTCGCTGCCTTCGGCCCCGAAGAGGGCGGGCCATCGCAGTAGTCTGGCAACCCTGACATCCCAGTTGATAAGGGAGGAGACTGACCCTGACCCAGATCAGCACCCCATGGGCAAACACCGGCAGAGGCATACCCATCGGTCCTGGGAGTCCCTGGCAGCCCAAATCTCCTCAAAACTCGAGGAAGGGGATTTTAAGGGCGCTGTTCACTTGGCATCATCTGATGACACCATCAGGGAACTTGACGAAGCAACCCTCTCAGCCCTCAGGGACAAACACCCAGCACCCCATCCCGACACTGACATTCCCTCCCTTCTCTCCACAAGTCAGATCCCCCTCTCCAGGTGTCAGCAGATGAGGTCAGCAAGGCTATCCGCTCCTTAACTTGCGTCTCGGCAGCGGGGCCGGATGGTCTACGCCCTCAGCACCTGAAGGACATGATTGGTGCTGCAGCGGGTGAAGGGAGAAACATCCTGTTGCAGGCCTTGACAAGGCTCGTCAACTTGGTGTTGGAGGAAAAGGTTACCCCACCCACAAGGCATTTCTTCTTTGGAGCCACCCTGCTAGCCCTGGGAAAGAAGGACGGGGGAGTAAGACCAATAGCAGTGGAGTGCACCCTACGCAGATTGGTGGCCAAGTGTGCCTGCAACAGCATAAAGCGGGCCATGGCAGCTCTTCTTGCATCCCATCAGCTGGGTTTTGGTGTTCCCTTGGGGGCGGAAGCAGCAGTGCACGCCAGCCAAATGTACCTGCAAGACATGCCTGATCACCATCTTCTGTTAAAACTAGATTTCAGAAATGCCTTTAACAGCCTCAGGAGGGACAAGATGCTGATGGCAGTGCGCGAGAATGCCCCTCAGCTGTTCCCCCTAGTTCACTCAGCATACAGCGCACCGTCGTCCTTGTTTGCCCAGGACGAGACCATTCAATCAGCTGAGGGGGTTCAGCAGGGTGACCCCTTGGGTCCCCTGCTGTTCTCCCTGGCAACTATGGGTCTCATGAAACCTCTGAGATCAGAGTTGGTTATCTTTTACTTAGACGATGGTACCTTGGGGGGAGGAGTTGAGGATGTTCTCCACGACTTGCAGACAGTGGCAGAGAAAGTGGCAAGACTGGGCCTCCAGCTGAACCACTCGAAGTCTGAGGCTATCAGTAACGACTCGAGTGCGAAAGCAGCAATGATCAGAGCTTTCCCGGACTTCTGCCCAGTCAACCCTGAGAATGCCCACCTATTGGGTTCACCCATTGGTGGAGAGGAAGGCATTGACAGTTCCATCAGCGAGAAGGTCCGAGCTCTAGAGACAATGGGCAACAGGCTCTGCCACCTCCAGACACATGATGCCTACTGCCTCTTGCGGCACTCTTGTGCAATCCCCAAGCTCCTCTACACCTTAAGAACTTCCCCCTGCTCCAGGTCATCACATCGCGCGTTTTGATGCCCTTCTTCGGTCACTCCTAGGGGAGATCATGAACATCAATATAGCCAATGACGATGCGGCTTGGACACAAGTCTCCCTTCCTGTTGGGTCTGGTGGCCTAGGTGTCAGGAGTGCGACCCAGCTGGCTCCGTCTGCCTTCTTAGCTTCAGCTGCGGGTTGCACCACCATCATCCTAGAGCTGCTTCCTCCCAGACTGCGGGAAACCGCCTACTACGCGCATGAGTATACTCTCCAGGTGTGGAGTGAGGGCCTCGAAGCATCTGCTTCCCTCACAGCTGATGCTCCCAGTCAAAAGGTGTGGGATGCCCCTTGCGTGGCAGCCTCACTCAAGGCCCTTCAGGCAGCAGCCCCAGACTCAGTCACTCAAGCTCGTCTCCTGGTGGCCTGCAGGAAGGAGGCAGGGGCGTGGCTGCAGGCCCTCCCTGTGTCAGCCCTTGGCCTACATATGGAGAATGAGGTCTTCCGCGTGGCCACTGGCCTCTGCCTAGGCATGCCACTTTGTCAGCCACATACATGTCAGCAGTGTGGGACACCAGTGGATTGCCTGGGCACCCACAGACTTCACTGTCGGAAGAGCTTAGGATGTTATCTACGCCATTCAGCGATAAATGAACTAGTCAAGAGATCGCTGGGGTCTGCCAAGATTGCAGCACACCTGGAACCAGCGGCTATTTGCAGATCAGATGGCTAGAGGCCTGACAGGGCTACGGTCTTGCCCTGGAGGAGTGGGAGAATCCTGGTTTGGGTAGCCTCGTTCCCAGGCCGTCCGAGTTAATTAACGCGGAGGCGGAAAGGACGGCCTGGGCACCACTTCGATATGCGGTGCCAGTGATTTTCAAACACTGCGCACGGGACTGACGGGAGCAAAGCAGTCTCGCTAACGTCGTCTGGATCTACTACGGCTCGCGGTAAGGTTGTGCGCCGACTATTGCATACATGTGAGCCTGTCTGATTCTCCGTTTCGTTCCAAAATAGCATTTCTCTGCTATTGTAAGCTAAGCCATTCCTGCTAGCTGCTACATATGCGAGTGCAAAGGGATACCCACAGCGAGGAAGCTTCCAGAAGCCGCGCTCTTCGCGACAGCCTTGCCGTACGTCTTCTCTAAGGCAAGGCAGGCAAATAACTAGAGCTAAAGCTCTTACGAGCTAGTTATTTGCTGGAAAATCTTTGCGCATGCGCAAACAGTGGTTCCCAGGCAGTCCTTTCTGCCCCCGCGCTAATTAACTCGGACGGCCTGGGAACAAGGCTATGGTTTGGGAGGCCACTTGTCCAGATACCTTTGTCCCATCCCACCTCGACCTGGCTGCCCGGGGAGCAGGGACAGTGGCTGATCAGGCGGAAGCGAGGAAGAGGGCAAAATATGCGGAGCTAGCCACCACCCATCATTTCGTCCCACTGGCGGTGGAAACCTTCAGTGTTTTCGGTTCGGAGGCACAGATGTTCTTTCGTGAGCTTGGCCGCCGCATCAAAGATGAGTCAGGCGAGCCCCAGGCACACCAATACCTGCTGCAAAGAATTTCAGTGGCTGTGCAGTGGGGGAATGCGGCGGCAGTGCTCGGCACTTCCTCCCCAGACAATTTTGATTTAATCTATTTTCAATGACACTCATTTTTGCATGTAGTTGCACCCTAGTGCACCAGTTATTAATTGCTAGCCTGCATGACTTATTGTTAGGATTTTTAGTTTGTCTCAATTATTTATTATTATTAAGTGCAATTAAGATGTAACCATTATCTTTATGTACATGTATATCATCAAATTTTTATGTGAATGTGTGGTTTGTTTGTGTATAGTGCTGCTTTGGGCCATGCAGTTTGTGCCCTAGTGCTGTGTGGCATGATGCACTCAAATATTGATTGATTGATTGATTGATTGATTGATATACAACAAGCTACACATGCTACCATTCCATGGCACCACTTCCATGACACCACTACCACCACCATGGACCACCACACAGTGCAAGTTGCAATCTGCACATGCAGTATATGTGCAAGTGCTACTAGGAACAAGACCACCAGTGCAAGTTCCCAAGGGTAACCACCCCGAGTGCAGGTAGAGTGTTTGCGCTATATATACCACCAGAAACACGGAGACAAGAGCATGCATGACTGCAGATTGCATGCATGTGAGACAATTCTTTAACATATGCTTTTGCTATTATGACACTTATTTTACTCTTTATTCTACTTAGTATGAACTTAAAACCATTTTCTATATTTTGTATTGAACCTGATTGAAATTGGAATTAGAATGACTATTTACATGGCTATTTACTGATTACACATTTGGTGGCAATGAACAACCAAGCATGGTGCGACATGGTAATAGACGACCATACATGTGTGGTGGATTAATAACATCAAACTTAGTGGCTTAATTGGGACAATGAAAATCCGCCAATAACTACTGCATGCATATAACATAACACATGCATGCATTATGATTTTCAGTCAGTGCAGAGCCATGGACAGCTGAATATGGTGATAACGACCATGTATTCACAATAACGTGCAGTGCACTAGTTTGCTGCTGCAGCTACACTCTAATTTAAGACCTCCTTTAGGACCTCTAGTCCTAGGACTCCAGTTCCGCGGGGAACTTATATCCGGGGGGAACTGATATCCTGTTACACCGGGTTTCAGCCCTAAACGGTAAAAGCCCTACTTTTCGTTTTTATTACAGCATACAAACAACCACCACCATCCCTACAAAGACAGCACTACCATGCTGTCTGATACAATATGTCTCCGCTGCTACACAGTACTGCAGCAAGCTATAAATCGTTTCAGTGCAAGCGGCGTATTTTCGACAACACTTACAGTGGCTGCCTCGTCTCCATTTTGTAGCTACAACTAACTCAGATGTTGGTTTCTGCAAGTAATCCAAACTCGGCGAAGTCTGGCGCACGTAACTACTTACTGCGAACTTGTATCCTTTTTGGAATATTTTCAGAGACCCAAGACGTCGAAATGACGTTAGCGCAGGCCTCATTGCAGTCGAGGTAGCTGCGTATAGCATAGATAGAGGAAGAACTTCTTAAAAGTACTTCCTCTATCTATGCGTATAGTTACTAGCTAAGATCATCTGGGCGCAGAGAGAGCAAGAGCTGCGAGCCCTTCTACAAAACTGCTCAACACTCCACTTCATCGCTGCGTTCAGATTGTTGTTAACGTGGCCCATTGCTCCAGCGAGGGCTACACGCCTGTTGGCGATTCCGCCATATTGGCTGACGTCATTTGCCCCGCGTGGCGGGAACATTTCCACTGTACCCTCGGGTGAAGCGCACAACGCGCACTGTGTTAGCTCAGCAGGGACGGGTTTCCCTGCGCAGCTCCAAGTATGTAGGTGTCGATTGCCCAGTTGCCATCCAGTGCTTAGTCTGGCTTGCTATCCCTTCTTTCCGACAGCCAGTGAAAGCAGATTATACAGCTTTATTGCTCAAGATGTACTTGCCCTGGCCGAGTTACGCTCATGCACTGTACTTTACTGAAATGGCTAGCTATATACATTCAAGCGAGGCTGGTTGCATTTTAATGTATGCCCTAGTATAATTATACAATGTGTGAGCTGGGTTGGGTAGGTGGGTGGATACAGATGGAGAGGACTGCTATTCCGGAAGCAGTTGATGTGATGGTGCTCAGTCTCTTGCTCCGTGGTTCAGGAGGACACTACAGGAGAATACCACAGATGACATAGCAGTGTACTGGTGCGCAACACAGGGACTGCACAGTATTTGACAGAGTGGCCGCTGAGCTCCTGGAGATGTATGTTTACTACTAATAACTAGGAACATGAAGTTCATCATCCATTCAACTGAATAGCCTAAAAGTAGATTCATCCCACTACCGTGTAGTCCCACAGCAAATCTCACCCAAATACGTAGTGGTCAGCTCCATTGCTATTCTGACTTTAATAGAGGCACAGAACACCTTAGGCACCAAGTATTATTACTGGAACATTCAATGTTCTGTTTCAGATGTTGCATGTAAGCTATTCTCTCAGTATTCACTCTATTATATGCATTGTAACTGTAAAATCTCTGAAATTGCAATTGGTACTGTTGAATTAATCCGAGACAGCAGACCTTGCAAAATGTTGCATCATGTGTGATTTTGGTAATGTTGGGTCACATTATAATGTAGAATGTAATACAAGCAGTAATTGATGATATGCAGCTACTAGTTTTATGATCATGTGGCCATGGCTCATGCATGATCACAAGGAATTAAGTGTGCAGGAGCTAACTGCCATGACCTGTATGGTTGAAAATGCATGAATACTATATATTGAGGATAAAGCAATGGCAGGGAAGGAGAAGGCATTAGAGGCATGGTTTCAGAGATGTACAGCAGAGTTGGGAGACATTGGTATTGGGACATTAAGGAAATTGATGACTTCACTAGTGGACTCCACCATGTTGTATGGAGCTGAGGTTTGGGGTTGTTGTCAGAATTTACAATCGGTACAACAAGTGCAACTGAGAGCAGCCCATTTCTTCTTTGGAGTTAGGACTCTCCACCCCTGAACATCACTGCTGCTGGAGCTAGGGGACCTCCCAGTGGTATGGCTGGCAAGGATAAGATGTATGTTTTTTGGCTCAAGATTTTGACTAGTGCAGCATATGATGGAATTTTGCTGAAAATAGTGTCTGTTGAGGCTATAAGGCTCAACAAGGGTACATGGATAAAGAAGATGACTGCCTGCTGTAACGATTTTGGTTAGCAAGATGTAGGAGTGGAGCAGGCCGGTTAAAGATATGTCAGAGAGTGAGTTGAAGAGAATGTTGGAGAGTGTGGCGTGGAGGAGAGTAAGAAAAGAATGAAGTCAGGAATTAGAGAACAAACCAAATCTATCAATGCTGAAGAAGATTGCGAAGTATGAAGAGGAATCTAGTTGTGCAAATGTGAAGATGAAAGCGAGAGGAGGGTCTTGATCAAGCTGAGGGGAGGTACTGCACCGTTTCAAATGGAGACGGCCGGGCAGATGGCATGGATTGAAAAGGGAGGAAAGGGTATGCAAAGAGTGTGACAGTGGAGAGGTGGAGGATGTGGTCCATTGGCTAATCAGGTGCCCAGCTGGATTGGACATTGTGAGGCATTATTGAAACAATGTCATGATCATTCCTCCAATTCAGATGAAGATACCACGGCAAGACTCCTGTGCCTGGCTTGCCACAACCACAAGATAGCAGCAGATATCTACACCATATGGAAGGCGCGTTTTGGCATGTAGTAGCAGACTGAACTCCCTATAAACTGCGGGCCCTTAACTGATTTGTATACTGCATATGTGCAGGACACATCATCTAAACAGTTTTATGTAAATGGGTGGTTTGCTTGTGTATATAGTGCTGCTTTGGGCCAGGTTGTGCCCTAGTACCGTGTGGCATGATGCACTCAAATATTGACTGATTGATTGATATAATGTTCATTGCTTCTCCCTTTCATGGGATGTTGCAATCGGCAGCAGAAATGATGCAATCATGGGTGGTGATGTCATAATTATAACCCTTTAAGGGCAGAGTCACGGTTTGCCCAATTAATTAGGATCTATGCATGTAGGAACATGCACAATAGCTATTTCTCCTTTGAAGTATATTGTCATTGGACTTATGTATATGGCACACGACAAAAGCCATGCCCCAAACTGGATGTTCAGACTCCATCTATTGCATTTGCCCATATATCTGTAAACACATCCTATTGGGGCATGGCTTGAGCAGTACGTTCAAGTCTAGTGGCATCCCACAGACAATCCCTGAGCTCTGTAACATGTTAAACGTTAAAAATTGTCTCATTAATCATTCATTAATTTAAACTTTCTGCCATCATTCTATTTATGATCACATAACCTGGTATACTGGCCCATTGTTTTCATTTCTTCAGTACACATATGATCATGTACATTAGTTACCCAATTAGATTTATACTGTTAAACATTGCCCATGCAGTTGGTATCTAGCTAAGAACCTTAGGTAGAACTCAGGTACTTTGTATTATTATGCTGCATAACTTGTAAACATAAATATTTAATAATAACCAACATAGCAATGGCAATACCATTATATTATGTTACTTGAAGTGGGCAGGAGTGCTTTGTGTGAGTTATGACTTGATCGAGGTGTCGGGGTCGAGTTGCTGATAAAGTATGTGAGGTGAAGCCGAGTACTTTATCACACAACGAGACCACACTGTACAGTACAGACATGTGTACTGTACAGTACAAGTTATTGTGCATGATAATTATATTATATTTTACCAGTCTCTTGCCTGTTATTCTTTCAACAAATTGTTCACAAACGTGCTATATACATTCTTAATTTGTCCCACTCACAGTACAGCCTCCTTGTGTTATGCACAACTGGTACCGTATGTATGGTGCTTAGAGACTTGATAAGATACATTGTTACATGAGGAAGCCATACATCAAAGCAAGCTGCAGTGTGCTAATTTCGCATAACGCCACTGTTTACACTTTCCCACCTCATAACACACTGCCTCAAATGGGGCTCTTCTTTGCTAACCCAATCACTTTCTAGCCTTAAACAAACGTTTTGTTTACTGCTTTAGCAAAATGCCTTTGATATTCATCACCTTGTAAACCTTCTCATGAACATTGACTCTGGAATGATGAGTGCTTGGTACTTGGAAGCATGGTCATCAACATAAATTATTTATGCCCAGCACAGCACTGCATGTGTACTTTTATGGCAGCGACTTGTAATGTCTTTAGTGACAGAGAAACTCGGATTCCTTTTCCCGAGTTCACTTGATGGATCAACTTGAAGGTAGGTCTCACCACTCCCAAGTTCTCCAGTCGTTTAAATTCTAGTACACTCTCTAAAAAGAAAGTTCACCCTTCATACGCTGCTTGTAGGACTTCTAATCATCTGCCCTAGTGCCAACTCGAGCGGCGCCGAGGCTTTATTCAGTACGAGAGGCCGCAGACAGTCTTTTTCTTGCGACGCTTCTCGCCTTTCGCCTTGTGCTCCGAGAAGAGGGTGTTATCTGGTTTCTATAGTAACTTCAGTCAGGTTCGTTCGGTAAATTCATTCGACAGCGAACGAATTCAAACGCTAATCGCTGCTGTTTGAATCGTAACAAGTCAGTTACAACATGGCCGCTCGGGCGCTTAGCTGATTTATCGCACTCGGGCGCTTCGCGCCCTCGTGTGATAAATCAGCCAGTGCCCTCGCAGCCATGTTATAACTAGTACATATATAGAACAATCATGAGAAATACAAATTGTGACAAATCATGTGTAGCTAGATATATTACTCAAGGCAGCTGTACATGTCCAAGGTGATGGATAAGCAGCATCCCTAGGCCATCTTATGATGTATGGTGTTTCCGAAGCATGTGTTAAGCATACCTTGTTTCATTCATCGGGCATACCACTGCATCTGTTGTTTGTGTAGTGACATACATAGTGCTAGTGTAGCACAGCTATATATATATATATATATATATGCTTGCAAGGGTGTACTGTAATACAGTCCACTATATGTGCAAGTGAGTGTGAAAGGTTCGAAGTAGCTGGCATTTGTCAGGAGAAGACACAGCTAGATGGAAGAGTTTGGGAACCTCTCATCCAATTCAAGTGACATTTCCAAACCAAGTCCTGAATTGACTGCTTTTGTCATTGTTGTGTCAATAGCTGTTGCTGCTGCCACTGCCCTAAACTGTTTGCTATCGCACTAATACGGTCAAAATCAGTGTCTGTCCCAGTTCGAGTCTCCCTGCTAAATGTATTGGTTGCAACAGTGTTCGCTGCTGTGCTATTCCTCTTGACAGGGACATTTTCAGTGACATTTGCATGGAGTATACACGAGCCACCACTGATAGTTTGTCACTTCGCTCTTTGGCTCAATTATGTTACAGTGGTGGTTTAAATGCTTGGACTGGTGGTTTTTGCAGTGATGGTGTTTGTGACAGTTACATGTGGGGCAAGAAAAGTTGGAGCAAAGTGGTTGATTTGCATCTTGGTGGCAAGCTGGGTCATAGCAATACCCATACGCTTTGACTACCTTATACCTCCCTTTGACGGATATGCTCAGTATGTTGGGGGTGTTGTCTGTTACACTTCAAGAGGAGATCCCAAACAGCCACAAATCCGTCTGATATTATCTTCCATTTGGTTAGTGGTTGGGTGTTTTCTTCCTCCGGTGGTGTGCATCTGTCTTCCACTGGTCGCACTGTGCTACATCAAACGACACAGCACTTCAAAAGGAACCCAACACAAGAAAGGAGTGGCCAAGTTTGCATCCTTCCTCATAACTGCAGACATTCTAAATTTCCTGAGCCAGGCTGCTCCTACTCTTGTTGGTTTTGGATTATTAGCATCGTCTGCTGAAGTTGCGGTGTACCCAACTTACAGTATACTTGCTTTGTCCTACATCCCAACTCCCATTCTGATTGTAGTTTTTCTGAAACCAGTTTGAGAACAACTACGTCACTTCTTCTGCAGGAAGTTCAAGAAAGACAGTGTAACTATCGCAATGCAGCAAGAAGAACCACCTGAGTAAACACAACAGTCATACAGTATATCATCTATATATATATTATGTATGTCTCTTTTGCATAATACCTGTATACTAGCTAGTACCAAAATCTTACCAAATAAGTTTAAACTTTCATTGCTTTCCTTATATTCACTGAACCATATACTTCTCAGTGTTCCTAATTGATGTTGGTAATGCATACAGTGGCACACTTGTGCCATGAGGTGCAGCATGTGCTTCATCTACACACACACACACACACACACACACACGTTGGTTGGTGGGTGCATGTGAGTGCATATACACTGTAGGGAATAGGCTCACACTGGTACATTCCAATCTGTTCTTACCATGCAGTAAGAACAGTTAACAGAAGAACTCTCAGCTGTTGAGTTCTGGAGCTGTATTTAGCAATGGTTTTGCATGATTTGGGGTTACACATAGACAATATTCGATGCCCACAACCACATGTATGCAAAGTGTATAGGCAACAGTAGAACGATCTTTGTTGCCAGTCATTACATAAATGCAGACCAGCCATGAATTATCTGTCGTGATTGACTGTTAACCTCATTCTGCAGTCCATCTTATTTCTCATCCAGTATTCATTAGCTATTGTATATATGCTATGCAGTATTCATCATTCATCAATACTATAATTATTATACCATTTATTATTATAGCCAATGTTTAGTACACATCAAACACTATATTACTGACCATTGTTTACTTTTAATGCCTTCTGTTATTTATCAACTACTATTTATTATTCATCAGTTACCATTTATAATTTATCAGTCAATATTCAGCAATTATCAACTGCATGCGATTCATACCGATAATCAATCTCATGTGCAATAACAGTGGCAGTACATTGGAACCTGTCTAAGACAGTTACCGAGTTAGGCAGCCACCTCTCAAAAACGGCCAGTTTCTTGCACTGCCCCCAAATAGCACGCAACTGCAGCTGTAGCTAATTGCAATCCACTCCTGTAGAGTAGCCATCTTTCCATAAGGTCAATTATACAGCTGGCCCAGAGGTGCACGGCTGTCTTAGAATGGTTTCACTGCATGTATTTTAGGCTCTGTAGTGTATTTGGTACGTACATACAAATGTACACCATGCATGCATGGTATATACAGTATAATATATATGTATATTATTTAGTTACCATGACCGATACTACCATGAACTCTACCTTTAGTTTTGGATCCATACCCAGCCGATTGGGATTATGAAGGGCTGTGGGAAAAAGGGCATTGAAAGACACATAATAATAAACACACCACATTCATCCAGTTTTGGATCAATAGCTGCTCGGCACTTTCGAATTATGGATGGCAGTAGGGAAAGAGTCTTGAAGACAAAGTGGGGATGTAATGGCGAGGCACTCTGTAGTGTGTATTGATCTTCTTCTGGTTGCATCCCTCAAGCCGGCTGGCAGCCGCATTGAAATAAGTGCTTCCATGCATTGTATACAGAGTGCGTATAACCATACTGTATACATGCTGGGGTCAACATTGTAATCAGCAAGGGAGTATGTCTATAGCTATATAATCAATTCTCTGTTGACTACACACTCCAGCAGTTCTATATAGTAGTGACTGGGAGGTCCTTACTGACCAATCCACCCACTGGAATAGTAATTATTATCAGAGCATGCTTTCATATTACTTATATACAGTAAACTGAAGTAATAGTACTAAACTGTAATTGCGTGACTCCGATTTGTTGATGGGTAAATGTGTGTTCGTATGTATTATTTTGCACAGTGTAGGTGGCAATTGTACACAGTTGCTACCTTAAGACAATCCTGCAGCCGATGTCATGTTGACTTGCTTGGTCGGCCGTGGGACACTTGTACTGTATTTGTCTGTTGGGCGCTTCTTACACATTAAGCGGGCCATCAGCCTGTGAACTGGTTTCAGAAACAAGACGATCAGTATGGGAGTGGGAATGAGGGACAGGAGGGATATGGTATAGCTGAGGTATACCCCAACAACATCAGTAAGAGTCACTGCTACAATAGCGGGCACAACTTGACCGAGGACATTCATTACATTCCCAGTTATGAGGAAGGCTGCAAACTTGGCCATTGCTTTCTTGTACTGAGCTCCTTCTGTGATGGTGTGTCGTTTAATGTAGCACAGTGTGGCCAAAGGGATGAAGATGCACACCAGTAGAGGAAGAAAGCATCCAATCGTTATCCACAATACAAAATATGTCATACTGAGAATTTCATACTGAGGATACCCTTTAGCAGGAAAGCAGGCCACTCCCCCAACATTCTGAACTCCATATATGGGTGGTATGATGTTGTCTATGCCTGAGACCAGTGCTATCACCCAGGTTACCACCAAACTGCACATCAACCACTTGACTCCGATCTCTCTCATGGAACTGGTCACCATCTTCAACACCATCACTGAAAATGCCACCAATCCAATGAGTCTAGCTTCCAGTGCAATCGAAAACACCCAAATGACAAAACGGCAAAATGGTAGTGAAGGCTCCAAGGTGTCTTTTATGATGAGTGTTACTGATTTGAAGGTAGAACTGAGTGATATCACAGCAGTTATCAGGCTTGCTGTCAGCAAATTTATCAGCAGGACTCGAACTGGTACAGCCACTGATGTTGACAGTAGTAGCGTGATGATTAACAATCCATCAAAGATGATGATGGCAATCAGAACTATTGATACAACAATGATGAAACCAGTAAACTCAGGACCTAGTGATGTTTGATTCACAGGAACACTTGAATGTGAGATATTAGTCAGGTTAGCATCCATTCTGATCCTGTGCCAGCAACCTAATAATTTTCCAAAACAGACTGTTCCCCTTAATGCCCTGCTCTTCCTTATATTGCAAATATATGAACTTTCAGTTTCATTTCTTTTGTGCTTGCTACTGGGAATACTAGCTGTTTTGGGATGCAGTCAGTACTGTCCAATGTGGTGTGTATATAATTATGTAAAGTGAACTGAAGTGTGTTTTGCAAGCAAAGTGCATACGTGATGAGGAAATGTGCAGTGTGGTAAGATTGGTGTACCTTTGGGGTTTAGTGTGGATTTCACCCCACAGTTTCTAGTCTATTGTGTACAGTGCAAGTGAATCGTATGCTGCCACACAGAACAATTGCTAATATTGTCGCCACTAGTCTATATTGGTCAGTGGCATGATTTTGTGATCATACCTCTACCTCTGCCTCTGCTGCAATCCTTTGTTCGCATTTTCACTGCCCACAGTTTAAATTGATCAAGAGGTGCACTCCAAAGGTGCCCGGATCCTGAAAGTGTCAAAAGCTTGGAGTGACAGTGCTAGCATGTGCATGGCGTGTTTGGCTTATGAGTATATACCCTGTTAAGGTGTTGACTGTTTATTCCTTGCTTTTCCTACCACTAGTTGAATGGTCATTGGCCACCCTAAGCTCTATAACCTATAGTACTGTTGTGTTTATGAGTGTTTGCTCAATTCATACTGAAAGGCCTCCCGCACAATGGTTGTGAAGGTAAGGGGATGACCTCGAATATACCTATATAATATACTTATCACTTCCTTTAATTACTGTAAAACAGGAAGTCTGTATTGGCACAGCATGGTAGTATATTATATAGGCTAAATGGGTTGAATAACCCGGTGCACAATATATGCAATATAATAATACAAGGCAACAGATCTAGACTGCTGTGAAGATGTACATACGCAGACACACACAAGCAAGAAGGCAGGCACCTTGTAAGTCTACATACTAATTATGTAGCATGCAGACATTATGCTTACCATATGGTAAGCACGGACTGGTGCGGCCGGCCCACGTGTACACACATACACACACACACACTCACACATTATAGTTATACAACATACTCTGCTTCTAAGTGAACTAGTATTACTAAACTATTATATAATAATCGTCAATCTGCAAAATGTAAAACAATCACTCATTCTCACTAGCTATAGTTAGCTAACTTTAGAGTACTTCCAATGCTAGTAGCTACATCAAACACTCTGCCTATCTATGGAAGTACAATTTAGGCCATATCATTCAATTATGGTGCCATGCACTTCTTGTTTCACGATATAGCCTTGAAGCGGTAAGCAAAGACGATTGCTGGCACAGCAACAGCTACAATGGTTACCCACAGCATACAGCAAGACAGGCAGCGGCTCTTGCGCACAGTGCGAGCAGCACTCTCGTTCAGAGCTTGAAATTTGATGATAACTATACATTGCAGCATAAAATGAATGGTCTTATTATTCTGCTTGTCACAACTCATGCATCAGTCCCTGTACAATCATGTGCTGTGCACCAGCATGCACACTTCTATGTACTCTGTGGTATGTATATACTCTGCTGAAGTGTACTCCTGAGCCATGGTCCATGAGTTGTGATAGAGTTCATGGGCACAGAGCTCTTGGAGTTGTACGTTTACTGACTCACGCCTGTGCAGATGTCATGTAGACTGAATTATACATTCCTGCATTGGCATGTGCATGATTATTTTGTGTCATACAGTAGTTCTAGTCCAAGCAGAGCACCATCCACATGCATGCAATGTAAGTCCAGTAAAGAGTAAGGACTGTGTCATTAATGTTTCAAATTTTATGTTATAATCAATGTCATACCATGGTGAACAAACAATTAAAGAATAATAATATAAACTACATGGTGTGGGCCGGCATGGGGGGGAAGGGAGGGGAAGGAATGTATGCACCAGTTCTATTGTGAGCTGGAGGAGGAGCGCTGTGGACTGAGGGGACTCATGAGAGTGGCCTACATCAACATGAGTGAGCCCTGCTCCACCTGCCCACCACCACTGGCACAGGCCACATGCACACATGACACCAAAGCTATAATTATATATATAGTCTATGGATAGACCTATGGGCTCATCATCAGTGACTGTACATATAAATATATGAATAATTATAGCTACATAGGCTGCGACGACAGCCTATTGTATGCATGCATGCACGTGTATATAATTTTATATATATATATATATGCTTGGAATGCATATAATTTTATACATCATCACAGGCAGGAAGCTGAAGTGTGCAATGCAGGTGTATATGTGTTTGGCCATGTTTCATTTACCTATATATGGAAAGATGATATAGCCAAGTTCAATTGAGAAATTAATAATTATCTAATTTACTGATGCACCAGGTCAATTGCAAATTATACAATTATTACAGTCATCGGCAATATGTAAACTCCGCTGGCATCCTTCAGGAACGTACCATAATAACAAATCAGTGAATACCAAGCTGTTATCAAAGGTTGTACATTATACATACAATACAGGTGCATGTGTGAATGAATAATCACACAAGGAGTTTCACAGAATGGCCAGTGGGTTCTCATACACATTTCTGAACTCTCTCAACCACTGACCAGCCAGCTCATCAGAAATGGCCCTTGCATCATAAGATAATGTGGAGGTGATGTAATGTGATGTCACTACACTGCGATCATCCCTTTGAAATACAGCAGTCTCCTGGCAACCCATGGCCAAAATGGCCGTCTGAGGCGGGTTGATGATGGCAGTGAACTCCTTGATCCCAAACATGCCCAAGTTTGATATACTGCAGAATACAGGACAGAGTAGTGCAGCAGATCAGTAACAATGTATACCATAGCATACCAGTTACTTGTACAGTGGAACCTGTCTAAGATGGTCACTGTGTTATATAGGCTAGCCTTGTACCCAGTCCCTATTTCCATTCCAACTTCTGCTCGGAAGTTGGAATGGAAATAGGAACTGGGTACGAGGCTTGTGTAAGCAGCCACCTCTCTAAAACAGTCAGCCTCCCTGGTCCCAAATAGAATAAACATTGCAATGTACCTCTGTAGAGCAGCCACCTCTCTATACAGTACAGCTAGAACTGGCCTACAGATGGCTGTCTTAGACAGGTTTCACTGTATGTACATTTGTGGCCACATGCAGCATTTCCCATTATAGTGGTACCACATTAAGTACTAGATCTTCTACCTACTACCTACATACCTGTACCCTGCTGAAGAAGGCCATACAGTATAATGAAGCATGTCAATAGTATGCACTATCATATACATGGTACTGTGGGATGAGGCCTAGAGTATCAGTTGTTCCACAGTCAACTTACGTAAAGCTCCCTCCTTGATATTCATGTGGCTTTAGCTTCCCTTCCCTTGCACGACCAGCCAACTCCTGGACAAGGGCATACAACTACCTTCACACGGGGTATAAGGCAAGGTGCAGGCTACAACAATTTTGTACAGATGAAAAATGTTCATACACAAAAATCGCTAAAATTAGTACCCACCAAATCCTGGACTATTCCAAGCACAAAATTTAGTTGCCACTAAAATTTGTAGCCATAATTAGTACACATACAGTAACCACTGTTGCTAAGCTACACTCAGCAACTCAACATCCCCATCAACCCACCCCACACCACCCCCTCCCTATATTGCCCTACACACTGTTGTAACTGTACTCTTCACTGTCATGTCCATACCTTCAGCACTTCTGCTATCTCTGAAATTGTCTTTTGATCTGCATTGCTGATGATGGGTGTGATTAGACCATCGGAGGTTGCCACAGCAACAGAAATGTCCACAGTCGAAGACACTTTGGGCTCACTGGCTACAGGGTCCCATACTGAATTAACCTCTGGCATCAACTGAGAATGGAAATATTAGACAAACAAATGTATGCCATGAGAAGTACAAATATATAGTACACTAAACACATTACACCATTGGACAATGCAATATACAATTTACATACTGTATAGGCAGATACTACCGAATGGTACATTGCATGGAGGTCTCTATGCATATCTACGTAGTTCAAACTTAGTAAGGTGACAGTGGTTTCTCAAAATACCCATTAATATTGCTATCTGTATGTCATTGTTCATGAACGCACATCCATGCTGCACTAAGTTACACACATGCACACACATACACATGTGCACACACACCACTCACACCCACTGACAACACCCACTTGTGGGGCTGACTGCACAGTGATCCTCACCCTCAGAGCTGTTGCTACCACCTTGACGATAACATCATTCATTGACACAGCAACTCCAATATCTGAACGACAAACACACACAATGCCATAGCAACATGACGGAGATAAGCAACAAGGGAAGTAAATGTGAAAGTCTGTTTGGCAACAAGAGCATGCATCTTGTTCACTTGGTGTAGTGTTGCATCAATCCAACACACAGTGCACTGTACGTCACTCCTGCAGTTTGTGGCTTTATCCTTTGAACACTGCCAGTGCAATGGATAGGTATAGTGTGGCTTACAATACCTACAATACACAATTAGCTAGGCAAGAATATGAAGAACTTGATGTTTCACATACCTGCTGTAGATGACTACATAGTGAGCTACTACAAAATAATTATAGATGTACTTGCTCAGTGAACTGTATACTACAAAAGCGCAAGTTCAAATGCTATAATACAGATTTCCTTTCATTCACTCCTTTCACTGTGACAACACATCCTCATAAATATTATGACAAATCAATGCTGTGCTTAGGACTAAAATTGCGCAATCACATGAGTTGAACGTCATGCTTTACCATCACTTCATTTGTACTACTCCACACCAAAACTAAACATGGTACATAAACACTGCACTCCAGTTTAGCTGCATATATACATGCAACGTATATGCTGCACCCTAATTTAGCTCACACACTGAAAGCACACACAAGTGCGATGATGGTGCTGTGAAACCTGTCTAATGAGGTCTCTGTAGGGGTCAGAATTACATCTTGGCTTTGTCATATTGTGGTGCCTGCTTCACAGAAGTCCCAATTAGTGTGTTGCTACTCTCCATGCAAGGTGAGGTTAGCTACACCTTACATGCAATGCCATCTACATAATTTGACAATGTCCAAGACATTCACTGTATGCTGTGTAAAAACTACTGCAAAGAAAGGCAACAGTCTCAGACATTCAAAACATAATCACAATTAAAGGGTAAAAGGTTTTCTTCATCTTTGAAACTGCTCAGGGAAATTCACCTATATAATTACACAATTACACGTTCCATGCATCCTTGCAAGCACAGACTGAACAGGACAATAGCACAATTGACTGGATATCACCATGGCAACCAGGTGATGGGAACCAGGGCCAGACAAGCGCTGCATGAAAGTGTTTCAAGCAATTAGTGGTTGCAGCAATAGACAGAGCAGGAGCAGTAAACATCATTCTTGAGGCTGCCTGAGGGACCTGAACATGATTTATAGTGACATGTGTACACACCTGCATCAAGAAGGGCTAAAGAAGAAAATGAAGAAAGTTCTGGTAGCTGTCATGTTTGGCCTCCTCTTCACTGAGTACTCAGCTGCAGCAAGTGTGAAGAAACCATCCCACACCAACTCCTCCCTGGACTGTCCCACTACCCAGCAAGGAGAGGAGTGCACCCTGGGGCTCACCAAGGATCAGCCTGCTGACTCCTGCTACCACATATTCACCTGCAACCCACAGGGACGCTCAGGGATGTACTGGATACACAATGGGCCAGCAGCAGGGGAAGGAGTGCACCAGTTCTATTGTGAGCTGGAGGAGGAGCGCTGTGGACTGAGGGGACTCATGAGAGTGGCCTACATCAACATGAGTGAGCCCTGCTCCACCTGCCCACCACCACTGGCACAGTACTGGGCCAAAGACGTCAAGGTTTGTGGACCTGTATTTGATGGAGGTTGTGACTCGGTTATCTTTCCAGTACATGGAGTGGGGTACAACTATGTCTGTGGCAGAGCAGTGGGGTACTCATTTTACTATCCAACAGGCTTTTACCATGGTACAGATGCAAACTATACCATTGACCAACCCTACTTGAGTGGCCTGTCCATCACACATGGTGCCACAGGCAGCCGCAGTCACATCTGGAGCTATGCAGCTGGATTGAGGGAGGACTTCTCTGACGCATACAACTGCCCCTGCGCTGCCAATCCGAGGAGTGAACTGCTCACACCTGACTACGTAGGAGACCACTACTACTGTGACACTGCAATGTATTACCAACCAAATGAGGAATGGTACACCAACAACACACTATGGGATGGCAAGGACTGCTATTCAGGTAGCAAGTGCTGCAGCAATGATCGCTTGCCGTGGTTCTGGAGGACACTGCCTCAGGAGACCACAGATGATGTGGAGGTTCGCTGGTGTACACAATATGTAGGAATTGACAAAGTTTCAACAGAGCAATTGGAGATCTTTGTACACTAAAGTACTACTGAGAAGAGATTAAGTCAAGGACCGGTAGAGGTAGAGAAATAGCCAATAGACTGAGCGAACACAATACAGTAAGAGCATAATACAATGAAAATGTACACTACATGTGCCAAGTAACCTTTTGCTATAGCATGTAACAAGCAATTAATGCAATTCAAAACTCCATAGTAAGGTTGTGGTGGAAGCATGAATGGCGACATCTCATCGTATTAATTACAAAATACTCTTCCTATTATGGAGACCAAGTGGACCCTTCTTGCATCAGTGTTTGCATCATACATCCATTAATCGTGCAACCCCAATGCAACCCCCAATGTCTCAGTGTTGGATGTGACCTATACGGCAGGTATGTAATGGTGGGTAGAGCCCTCCTGTTTGATTGTTGACAGTGCAAGAAGCTGACTGCAAGGAGTGAATAAGGCTATGAAGCTGTCACACCCACAGGACCTACTGTACCCTGGATGGATGGCAGTCACTGAAGTACAGTGATCACATTGATGATTTCAGTTACATTAAGATGAATTGAATGGATACAATGAAG
Organism: Ianthella basta; assembly: GCA_964019415.1. Lineage (NCBI taxonomy): Eukaryota > Metazoa > Porifera > Demospongiae > Verongiida > Ianthellidae > Ianthella > Ianthella basta. The sequence continues at coordinate 9,363,773 of OZ025872.1, read as the reverse complement.
ATGGAAGAAAACATTTTGCGATAAATTTAATGACTTTGTGAGCTTACAAAATACAGTTGGTGTGGATCAATCGTCAAATAGAGTGTTAGCAGAGTATTGTTGTGATGTGTGCCATGGTTCTGGAGAACACTGCCTCACTAAATTCTGTTTTCAATCCACCGGTACATGTGATAAAGGGGCCATGTACTTACTGTTATGGGAACATGGCTTACATGCCCATTTATGGAGTAAAAATTCTTAAAGTGAGCAATCTGGTATGCTCAGTGAACCCACATATTCCACATACATTGTGGCCAATGCAGTCACTCCCAATACCCTTACACACACAACACTGTTAACCCCCTAGCTCACTGAACAGGTATGCCATATACACAATGAACTGGCACAGTCTGGTATATGTAGTGTGTAGTGGTGCATTCACAAAATTGTTCAAGGTGATAGGGTGCACTGGGGGCATATGGTACTTTACAATGAGTGTAAATGAGCAATGATGGGAGTATGTTCAATTACTTTGAAGTTTCTCCTTAAAGCATTGATCTGGTCAGCATTGCAGCGAATTGAGCAATATCAATGTGGAATAGTACTCTATATATAGAAGGAGATACAGACGTTAGTTTTATTGATTGACATAATTACACACTTACTTGTACATACATACACAAGTTATTCAACACGCCAATGACCAGCACACAGCCACCACACACACACACATACACACACACACACACATACACACACACACACACACACACACACACACACACACACACACACACACACACACACACACACACACACACACACACACACACACACACTAACATACACACAGATACACATAAACAGACACACACATACACACACACACACACACACACACACACACACACACACACACACACACACACACACACACACACACACACACACACACACACACTAACATACACACAGATACACATAAACAGACACACACATACACACACACACACACACACACACACACACACACACACACACACACACACACACACACACACACACACACACACACACTAACACTAACATACACACAGATACACATAAACACACACACACACACACACACGTACACACACACACACACACACACACACACACACACACACACACACACACACACACACACACACACACACACACACTAACATACACACAGATACACCTAAACAGACACACACACACACACACTAACATACACACAGATACACCTAAACAGACACACACACACACACACTAACATACACGTAGAGCTCTTGGAGTTGTACGTTTACTGACTCACACACACACACTGTGCTGATGTCATGTAGACTGAACTATATAGCTACATTCCTGCATTGGCATGTGCATAATTACTTTGTGCCATACAGTAGTTCTAGTCTAAGCAGAGCACCATGCACACACATGCAATGTAGATCCAGTAAAGAGTATGGACTGTGTCGCTAATATTTCAAATTATATGTTTAAACAATGTCATACATGCTGCGATGACAGCATATTTAGTCCTGTTGCATGCTGCGACGACAGCATGTTGCATGCATGCAGTTTCCAATTTTCCAATGTGTGCACATGTAAAATTATATAAATTATAATACATATGCATGGAATGATGTAATTTTATGTCATCACAGGCAGGAAACTATCTGCAGTGTGCAATGCTGATGTACATGTGCTTGGTTCACTTACCTATAATTATCTATATACGGAAAATGATATAGCCAAGTTCAATTGAGGAATTAAATTAATATCTAATTTACTGATGCACCAATTGCATAATTATATAATTACTACAATCATTGGCAATATGCAAACTCCCCTGGCATCTTTAAGGAACGTATCATAAAGACAAATCAGTGAATACCAAGCTGTTATTAAACGTTGTACATTATACATACAATACAGGTGCATGTGTGAATGAATAATCACACAAGGAGTTTTACAGAACACCCAGTGGGTTCTCAAACACATTTCTGAACTCGCTCAACCACTGACCAGCCTGATCATCAGAAATGGCCCTTGCATCATAAGATAACGTGGAGGTGATGTAATGTGATGTCACTACACTGCGATCATCCCTTTGAAATACAGCAGTCTCCTGGCAACCCACGGCCAAAATGGCCGTCTGAGGCGGGTTGATGATGGCAGTGAACTCTTTGACCCCAAACATGCCCAAGTTTGATATACTGCAGAATACAGGACAGAGTAGTGTAGCAGATCAGTTACAATGTATACCATATCAGTTACTTGTACAGTGGAACGTGTCTAAGATGGTCACTGTGTTAGGCTAGCCTTGTACCCAGTCCCTATTTCCATTCTGACTTCTGCTTGGAAGTTGGAATGGAAATAGAGACTGGGTACGAGGTTAGTGTAGGCAGCCACCTCTCTAAAACAGCCAGCCCTGACCCCAAATAGCATAAACATTGCAATCTACCTCTGTAGAGCAGCTACCTCTTTATAAAGGTCATGTAGAACTGGCCTACCGATGGCTGTCTTAGACAGGTTTCACTGTATGTACATTCGTGGCCACATGTAGCATTTCCCATTATAGTGGTACCACATTAAGTACTAGATCTTCTACCTACATACCTGTACCCTGCTGAAGAAGGCCATACAGTATAATGAAGCATGTCAATAGTATGCACTATCATATACATGGTACTGTGGGATGAGGCCTAGAGTATCAGTTGTTCCACAGTCAACTTACGTAAAACTCCCTCCTTGATATTCATGAGGCTTTAGCTTCCCCTCCCTTGCACGACCAGCCAACTCCTGGACAAGGGAATACAACTACCTTCACACGGGGTATAAGGCAAGGTGCAGGCTACAACAATTTTGTACAGATGAAAAATTGTTCATGCACAAAAATCGCTAAAATTAGTACCCACCAAATCCTGGACTATTCCAAGCACAAAATTTAGTTGCCACTAAAATTTGTAGCCATAATTAGTACACATACAGTAACCTCTATTGCTAAGCTACACTCAGCAACTCAACATCCCCATCAACCCACACCACACCATCCCCTATATTGCCCTACACACTGTTGTAACTGTACCCTTCACCATCATGTCCATACCTTCAGCACTTCTGCTATCTCCAAAATTGTCATTTGGTCTGCATTGCTGATGATGGGTGTGATTAGACCATTGGAGGTTGCCACAGCAACAGAAATGTCCACAGTCGAAGACACTTTGGGTTCACTGTCTACATGGTCCCATACTGAATTAACCTCTGGCATCAACTGAGAATGGGAATATTAAACAAACAAATGTATGCCATGAGAAGTACAAATATACACACACTAAACACATTACACCATTGGACAATGCTATATACAATTTATATACTGTATAGGCAGACACTACTGAATGGTACATTGCATGGAGGTCTCTATGCACATCTAGTTCAAACTTAGTAAGTTGACGGTGGTTTCTCAAAGTTCCCATCAATATTGCTCTCTGTATGCCATTGTCCATTGCACGTATCCATACTGCACTAAGTACACACATGCACACACATACACATGTGCACACACACCACTCACACCCACTAACAACGCCCACTTGTGGGGCTGACTGCACAGTGATCCTCACCTTCAGAGCCGTTGCTACCACCTTGACAATAACATCATTCATTGACACAGCAACTCCAATATCTGAACGACAAACACACACAATGCCATAGCAACATGACAGAGATAAACAACAAGGGAAGTAAATGTGAAAGTATGTTTGGCAACAAGAGCATGCATCTTGTTCACTTGGTGAAGTGTTGTATCAATCCAACACACCGTGCACTGTACGTCACTCCTGCAGTTTGTGGCTTTATCCTATAAAACACTGCCAGTGCAGTGGATAGGTGTGGCTTACAATACCTTTAACACAATTAGCTAGGCAAGAATATGAAGAACTTGATGTTTCACATACCTACTGTAGATGACTACATAGTACACGCATAGGTATGTACGTATTAGAGTCAGTGAGCTACCAAAATACATATGATTATTGAATATGTACTCCAAAAGCACAAGTTCAAATGCTATAGTACACAGATTTCCTTTCATCCACTCTTTCACAGCATGTATCTTCATTAATACAAACATCAGTGCTGTGATTAGGATTAAAATTGCACAATCACATGAGTTGAACATCACGCTTTACCATCACCTCATTAGTACTACTCCACACCAAAACTAAACATGGTACATAAACACTACATTCCAGTTTAGCTCATACACTGAAAGCACACACAAGTGCAATGATAGTGCTGTGAAACCTGTCTAATGAGGTCGCTGTAGGGGTCAGAATTACATCTTGGCTTTGTCATATAGTGATGCCTGCTTCACAGAAGTGTGTTGCTACTCTCCATGCAAGGTGAGCTTAGCTACACCTTACATGCGATGACGTCTAATTAATCAATGTCCAAGAAGTTCACTGTGTGCTGTGTAAAGGTTACTGCAAAGAAAGGCAACAGTCTCAGGCATTCAAAACTTAATCACAAGGGGTTTCTTCATCTTTGAAACTGCCCATGGCAATTCACCTATATATTTATTTATTAATTGTTCTTTGCCAGGCAAGCACAGACAGGAGAATAGCCACGGTAACCAGGTGATGAGAACCAGGCCAGACAAGCGCTGCACAAAGTGTATCAAGCAATTAGTGGTTGCAGCAATAGACAGAACAGGAGCAGTAAGCATCATTCTTGAGGCTGCCTGTGGTACCTGTGAAATGATTTTTAGTCAGTACTGTACCTGGCATTAGAACAGGCAAAGGAGAAATGGATAGAGTTCTGGTAGTTGCTGTGTTTATCCTCCTCTTTGCTGAGTACCCAGCTGCAGCAAGTGTGAAGACGCCATCCCACACCAACTCCTCCCTGGACTGTCCCACTACCCAGCAAGGAGAGGAGTGCACCCTGGGGCTCACCAAGGACCAGCCTGCTGACTCCTGCTATCACATATTCACCTGCAACCCACAGGGACGCTCAGGGATGTACTGGATACGCAATGGGCCGGCGGCGGGTGAAGGAGTGCACCAGTTCTATTGTGAGCTGGAGGAGGAGCGCTGTGGACTGAGGGGACTCATGAGAGTGGCCTATATCAACATGAGTGAGCCCTGCTCCACCTGCCCACCACCCCTGGCACAGTACTGGGCCAATGATGTCAAGGTCTGTGGACCTGCAGCTAACTATGCTTGTGACTCAGTTACATTTCCAGTACATGGAGTGGGGTACAACTAAGTCTGTGGCAGAGCAGTGGGGTACTCATTTTATGTACCAACAGGTTTCCGCAATGGTGTGGAAGGTAGTTTAACCATTGACCAAAACTATTTGAGTGGCCTGTCCATCGCACACGGTGCCACAGGCAGCCGCAGTCACATCTGGAGCTATGCAGCTGGGTTCAGGGAGGACACCCCTCATACCTATAACTGTCCTTGTGCTGCCAACCCGAGGAGTGAACCGCACACACCTGACTATGTTGGAGACCACTACTACTGTGACACTGCAACATACTACCACCCAAAGCTGGAATGGTACACCAACAACACACTATGGGATGGCAAGGACTGCTATTCAGGTAGCAAGTGCTGCAGCAATGATCGCCTGCCGTGGTTCTGGAGGACACTGCCTCAGGAGACCACAGATGATGTGGAGGTTCGCTGGTGCACTCCAAATGGTGTAGGAGCTGACAAAGTTTCAGTAGAGCTACTGGAGATCTTTGTCCACTAAATTACTACTGAGAAGAGATTTAAGAAGAAGTAAACCTAAGAAAACTATGTAGATTATGTAGACGATCAGATTGGGAGAAAACACAGAGCATGTACTGTCTACAGTACATGTATGTGTGCCATTTAACCTTCTGTTTTCATGCAGCATTAAATACCACAATTGAGACTATATTCACAGAAGTCGTTGGCCAATAATGGCAGACCAGCGAATCATGGCATATATAGCTAGCCATGATTTGCTCATAGGGTCATCATAGGGTAGTCTTTCAGCCAGCACACTCCTCCTCCAGGCACAAGGTAACAATTACATTCTCATTCAGAATGTCATAGCTATAGATCAAAAAGCAGTTAGCAAACATTTGACAGTTTGGTAGTGGTGCTTTACTGGATGACTGGCTGCTCTGGAGACTTGAAACTCCTGCAAACCCAACAGTCTAGTGTATCTTAATGTATATTTCAAGCCAACAACAATGCTGTACCCCAACTATCTGATTTACTGAGCATACATGGGAAAAATGCCAGCAAGTAGTTCGAGTTCAGGGGCGCCCCAAGAGTTTTTTTTAACTCGAAATACTTGTTCGAGTAAAAATTCTTACAGCGAGCAATCTGGTGTGCTCAGTGAACCCACATATCCCACATACTGTACAATGTGGCCAATACAGTCACTCCCTATACCCTTACACACACAGCAATGTTAACCCCCCTAGCTCACTGAACAGGTATACCATATGCAATTAACTGGCACAGTCTGGTATATGTAGTTTGTAGTGGTGCATTCACAAATTCTTCAAGGTGATATATAAGGTGCACTGGGGGCATACGTACTTGGTACGGTATGCCCCCAGTATGGTACGGTACTTAATTAGTGTAAATCAGCAATGATGGGAGTATGTTCAATTACCTTTGAAGTTTCTCCTTAAAGCATTGATTTGGTCAGCATTGCAGTGTATTGAGCAATATGAATGTGGAATAGTACTCTATAGAAGGAGATATAGACGTTAGTTGTATTGACAAAATTACACAATTACTGTACTTGTACATACATACACAAGTTATTCAACACGCCAATGACCAGCACACACACACACACACACACACACACACACACACACACACACACACACACACACACACACACACACACACACACACACACACACACACGTACATACAGTAACATACACACACATACACATACACAGACACACACAGGCACAGACACACACACGTACACACACACACACACACGCGCGCGCGCGTGCGCGCGTACATACACTAACATACACACATATATGTACACATACACAGACACACATGTACACACACGTACACACACACGCACACACACGTACACACACACACACACACACACACACACACACACACACACACACACACTCACAGACACACACACACACACGCACGCACACACACACACACATACACACACACACACACACACACACACACACACACACACACACACACACACACACACATGCACACACACACACACACACACACACACTCAGACACACACACGCCCACACACACACGCCCACACACACACACACACACACACACCACACGCACACACACACACCTTGGCTTCACTCAGCCTCTTTGCAATGGTTCTCCTCATTCCACTGAGGGGCACCTCTGTGAACGGAGCTCCACCACTCTTTGGTTGTCGTCCAGTCCCACCCACTCCTTTGGACTGAGCCACACCCCCTCCAATAGGCACTACAGGCGGTCGGACAACTGGCATTAGCGGCGGGGGAGACGGGGGAGACATTTGGATGGGAGAAGGAGGCACCTGCCCCTTTGGACTGTCCAGGAAAGCTAGAACATCTCTGAAGAGAGGGGACAGCATCAAAAGGTTTTCAACCATTCTCTATTTCAACTCTATTCTCGTTCAAGTGAGAGTGACCCACATGTACAAAGATACAAAATACACAGCTGAGGACTACCCATTAACAACACTATACTGCGTAGCGTTGTAGAGGCTCATTGCCACATGGCTGGTAACAGGAACAGGGAGCAGCTGGAGCAATGGATGTAGCTTGGGTAGATCAATAAAACAAGATCTTTCAGCCAAGCAGGCCTTTGTCAACTGAAACTGAGCCAACTGATGAAAGCTTATGTGGCTAATATATCCTGTTATATTCTGCTTACACTGTACCTATGCCATGTCTGTTGCTCAAGAAGTTCTTGTTACTACGTATACTGCTTGTTGCAGGGAGCAAAAGGAGGTTCATATACTGTTTGGAAACAACCAACATCATGTAAATGGTGCTGTAATACAGTGGAATCTCTAAATAATGGACACGTTGAGACCAGCCACTTTGTCCTTTATAGAGAGGTTGTCCTCTTTCAGAGATGGAAAATACAGTGGCATAGTAGGTTGGGACAATAAATATTGTCCTTTATAGGGAGATAATTTGTATTATGTCCTTTTATAGGGAGTGTCCTTTAATAGTAATTCGACTGTATAATAATCATGACATCAATCACACAAAGCATTCACAATTAATGGCAGTATACATCAATCTGAGGTGTTACATTCATGCATGGCTTATTGCAAAATGACCGTAAGAAAGGATGGATGCTTGCAACAGTCTGTCATCACATCACAACATCCAATCCAGCCCTATTGTCCATGCATGTCAAGGGTATTCAGAGAGAACCAATATAATTTCTCACTCTTTAAGATATCACAAAATATTATGGCGAAGTAGGTACATATAGGGTGAGGCTAATATAGCAGAATCCGTCTCAGACAGCTACCTGCAGACCAGCTATTGTCGGCTGTTTTAGAGTGGCAGCTGCATCACAGAGGTCAGCTGTAATGTTTTAGTGCTACGTACGTATGCTGTTGTCGCTGGGAGCTGGGGAGGCTGGCTGATTTAGAGAGGTGGCTGCGTTACAGAGGTAGACTGCTATGTTTCAGTGCTATGCTTGTGCTATTTGGGTGGCAGGGAGTGCAGTGACAGTGCATGCATCTCACCCTTTGAGTAACCTCCCTCCAGGTCCCGTTGCAGTGACTTTAGAGACGTCTACATTCTTTGTGTCCACTAGAAATCGGACGGCAGGAGAGAGAGGGGCCAGGCTGAGACAGGAGAGAGATTTCAAAAGAGGAGGAAATTTGTGGAACGGAACAGAGGAAACAAAAGAAGTTGTAAAGAGAGGTAATTACGTACACAAAAGAGAAAGTAAATACAGTTGAAAGCCAATGATAGAGAAAACAGTGACTACACACTTGGAAACCTAATGTACACCTTTGCTTACAGCCAAACGTTAAAAGGTGAGGATGACCTAGTTCAGGTCACTTCGAATTCCCTTTTACATAGCCTTAGCGGATTCAGCCGTGATGGAAGACTGCACGGAACACCGCTTAGAATTACTCATACTTTGAATGTGATAACGAACACTTTCACTCAATCCGCACCCACGTACTCCCCCTCACCTTTTAGCTCCTGTCGCTCCGCTGTATCTTCTTGCAATTTTTAGCAACGCCATTCCAGCGGCCATTTTATTGCAAGAGTCGGCTGTTTATTTTAAGCGTTACCACACCTAAAGTACCTGTATAAAATCAACAGTGCTGTAGTACTGAAATGTAGCTGCAAATTTCCACTTATTGCCATGGGCTGCAATCCACTAGACTAGCTGGCTATAGCAACGACTGTGTAGCGCGGTTGCTAGCAGAATTTGGCTAGAAGCTATCTAATAGCCTCGTTTTACGAGCTAGCAGCCTATAGCTATAGGTATGGCTTAAACAACTACACTGTGTTAAGGGATACTCACATATCTAACTAGTTAGCATGCTTTCAGGAACAGCTGACCCAATACTTCACAGTTTAGCTACTGGTACAGTGATGCATTTAATTCAAGAGCCATATTACCACAGGCACCCAGTAGCATTTGCAGTGCTCGTGTTTTTTTATTATGTATACGTACTGTATTGTAACTCAATGTATTAGTTAGTACAATCATATTAATACGTTACTATAGTTACTGTACCAATGTACAGTTATGCATATAAAGTCATTTTTGTGTTAAGTAGCATATGCAGTAAACTAGCTAAGCTTGAAGGTGTAGCTTAGCTAGTTTCAAGGCCTGAGGGGCTGTCTAGTCTAGTTAGCTAGCCTTACTTGCTGCAGCTACGTGCAACCTTGTGAGTGGTTCAGAAGACGCAGAGCTGTGCAAATAATCGATAACGGACATAGTCAGCTAGCTAGCTAGCTATAGATGAAGACACATGTAGTTAGCTATGTGTAAACATTCCACACTGTGGTGACTTTGCCTTTCAAGGAAATAGTTGCATAGCTGAATAGCTAGCTATAGGTGATAATCTAATGATATACTTCTAAATTTGGAAAGATTGGAATAACTAGTTCAGCCAGGCAGGTGCCAACATGTTAGCTTGTGAAAATCCATTCTAAATTTGCATTTGCATATGAAAGTGGCACCATAGACTGTGTCTATGATGGCACCTACCAGCTTGAATAAACGTGTGTATACAAATAGAATAAAAATTAAATGTCACGCAATAATCATATGGAACTAGCACCATCCTGTTTCCTGCAATACACGTAAGTTTTGATATTTATTTTTCAGTGACAGGATTTTTCTGCCATGACTCCTGCACACAAAGAATGCACACCCAAGGCTTGCTCCCTTCCCCTTCCTGAGTTTCTATGGCTGCTGTCATTACAGACATATTACTCCTCTTCCCTTTGTCGGTAAGTCATACAGCCCTTACTAAGGATTCCCTGTCGCCACAAGTCACATATCCACATCATGTATACAACATGTCTGGTTCAAGGCACACAATGCCGTGTTTCCTTATCATATGCATGAGGCTGATAAGTCATATTCCCTCATTGATTGTGGTCTCCTGTGTGTGTATGTAAGGAACCACGTGTATCTTTTGTGCCTGCCGGCGATAGAGGCACCAGTTGGGTCATTGTCTCTAGTCTGTTACTGTAGTTCTGCTTGAATGATCACTTGGGAAGTGACAGGTTAACAGGCATACGAATGCTGTACCATGGCAAGACTGGCTCAAGTATATAGAATTTGACATCTCCTGTGTGTGTGTGTGTGTGTGTGTGTGTGTGTGTGTGTGTGTGTGTGTGTGTGTGTGTGTGTGTGTGTGTGTGTGTGTGTGTGTGTGTGTGCAGATGTCTGTAAATGAACAAGCTATCATTATCATGTACAGTGAAGCCTGTCTAAGACAGCCACCTTTGGGCCAGTTCTAACTGACCTTTGCAGAGAGGTGGCTGCTTTACAAAGGTAGATTGCAATGTTTTAGTGCTATTTGGGGCCAGGCTGTTGGTTGCCTAGCACAGTGACCATCTTTGACAGGTTCACTGTATAGCATTAGCTATAAATTTAAATTACAATCTATGACTGGTAGTGATATTCATGGAAGCTACTATTACAGAGTTAATATACCATATAACATACATGCATGCATACATGCATACATACATACATACATACATACATACATACATACATACATACATACATACATACATACATACATACATACATACATACATACATACATAAATACACACACACATACATGCATACATACACACATGCATACACACATACATACATACATACATACATACATACATACACACATGCATACACACATACATACACACATACATATACACATACATACACACATACATACATACATACACACATACATACATACATACACCCATACATACATACATGCATATGTATGTACACACGTAAATTTCTATTAGACCAAGACGCCAAGTAGCTACAAGTAATCCATTAGCTAACTGCACAGTGTGTGCTCAGCTATGTGCATTCTCTCTTCTTAGCTAGCTACTCGCATTTATCCTAATCCCACCCCCTCCCTTCCTCCAAACACACCCCTGATTGACAGTTGACCTCCCCTTTGTGCTGCCTTTCACGGCTACCTGTGTGGAATTCCTTCCATGGGAGCCTGGAATAGTATCAGCTTTTCCAACGGCTTGTTATGAGAACTGATACCCAATGTATCGGGTTCAGATGGCTGCCTAGTTGCACCTACGGGGATTGATGCATGCCAACAGGTCCAGGTATGTGCCACGTGCGATTGTCTATTCACGTCTCGCCCCAGACGTGCTGCCTGGAACGAATACGGAATCATCATAGTTGCACATCCTGTGCGCGTGTTAAGCTTCCGCTCATATGTGACGGTAATGCTTTAGTGTACATTCAAATGGCTATGTTACGCATTATAATTTCCACATCACTTCAAACACTCAAGACTGGAATTTCTGATATAAAGGGCCGATGTGCCAGGCACTGACAGTCAGATTAAGCTTAGCTAGCTAAGTGCACTGCCGGGACTGCCGCAGGAGAGCTTCCATAAGCAGCAACAGCTCAGAACGTCAACCACTGGAAGGTGTCTGAAAGCGGTGGGTGCCTAGTCCGTCGCCTCGAGCTCCCTATGCACCGTATACCATAGCTGTATTGTATTATGCGTGCAGCTCTTTCGCGCTCAACTCGGTAGACTGGCGCCAGTTTGCATAGGGAGTTATTGATGCAGCGTGTTCGGTATTAGTGTACGTAGCTAGCAAGCTAGTTTGAAGCACGATGACTCTGGAGGTTTGTGCTTCTGGTCTTATGCTGTGCGCACTCCCACTGTGTTTGGTTTGCAGCGAGTGTAGTGTAGTGTGTCCAGTAGCCATTTGCTGACTCGCTTCTTTGTGCATTGTGATTTTTATGTGCGCAGAATATTACAATACACTTGTATGTAAGTGAAGTTGTTTGCATGTGTGCATGTATATTTGTGTGTGTGTGTGTGTGTGTGTGTGTGTGTGTGTGTGTGTGTGTGTGTGTGTGTGTGTGTGTGTGCGTGTGTGTGTGCGTGTGTGTGTGCATGTGTGTGCGTGTGTGTGTGTGTGTGTGTGTGTGCATGCATGCATGCGCATGTGTGTGCACATGTGTCCATGAATGCACATATGTATGTATGTATGTATGTGTGTGTGTGTGTGTGTGTGTGTGTGTGTGTGTGTGTGTGTGTGTGTGTGTGTGTGTGTGTGTGTGTATGTGTGTGTGTGTGTGGGTGTGTGGGTGTGTGTGGGTGGGTGTGTGCATGCGTATGCGCATGTGTATGCACGTGTGTGTCCATGAATGCACATGTGTATGTATATGGGCACGTTTGCTTGCCTCTGTGCATGTGAGTGTGTGCATGTGTGAATGTACCAGGTATACTTGTACAGTAAACATGTGTAAGTGATGTTGACATTGGAACAGTCTCAAATATGTCTATGTTTGTCTGCATAATCTTGTACCACATGCATATCAACCTATTCCATGTACTAAAACATATCGTTTCTGTCCTGCCCCAGATTGTCTTATTTTGGTATTGCTCAGAACATGACCGAGGTGAAAACACGCTCCAGCACGCAGTTCCACTCCAAGTGAGTACGGCAGAATCACTTGATCCACAAGAGGGGGACGTGCCATATTGTATTATAGTGATTACTGTTTCAAAGAGGAAGTTTAACTTTTGTATGACTTGATATTCCTCTATGAAGAAGCTAAGTTTGTTTGGGTGCCGTGTTTTAGTAAGGCTTAGTTCTACCTTCTGTATGCATTCCTGTATGTTTCACACCTTTCATGTTATTGCATGTCTTCATTGAGGGAAGTGGCTGCAGAACATTGTGGCAGCCATGTTAATGCTACTGTTGGACACACGGTGAAGTACCCCTTTGGTATGGGTGCTTATGTCATTGTTGCCCAAATTGCCTGACTTGCCCCCTAGACGGTAAATTAATGCTGTATTATGAAACCTGTCTAAGATGGTCACTGTATAAGGCAGCCACCTCTTTAAAACAGCCAGCCTCCTTAGCCAGCAAAAAGCACTAACATAGCACTTAAACATTGCATATAGTGTACCTCTGTAAAGCATCCATCTCTCTGCATAGGTCAGTTATAACTGGCCTACAGGTGGCTGTCTTAGACAGGTTCCACTGTACCATCTTGTTGTTAGCTGTAAGATTTGCTGCTGGTTTTTAATCAGATGTATTGTCTCACTGTGTTTCACGCCTAAGGTCACATGAGTTCAATTAGGGCAAGGAATGTGGATATGGTGTGTCTTGCTCATTGTCATGTGCCATGCTGCACTGAATCCCAACATCTGTACTTGAACCCTAGCATGGCGAGTGTACACAGAGTGGCAGTGGTGTCTGCAGTACGTATCTTCAGAGGATTCTCTTGCCAGCCAACACCTGCCGTCTTCTTCATGAGCAGTGCTCAGTTTCGCACCATCTTCACCTTGGTTCTGCACTTTTGCCAGTTACATATAGTATTCCATATTGATGTACACAGCATTACAACTGTCAGGCCCTATCCGCTCTAGTGAATGCATTTTGGCAATAGATTTAATTATTTCTCAAGCAGTGGTCTGAGGGCCATCTCTTGATAGAAGAGTCTGTGTGTCAGCTACAGCCCATCCACGCACACACCTGCGTTTGTTTCCTTGATTCCAGGAAGGTATGCAAAGAGCATAAGAGTACACGAATGTTGTTCTGTGGGTAGTTCACACCTTGTGTGTGAGCGTAGGGCGAGCATAGTTTTAAGAGAGCGCTGTCTCTCAGTGAGTGAACATGTGAGATGTTGCTTTCCTGTGTTATGACCACTGGTATGATGGCTAGGCTGGCACGAGACAGAAGGCTGGGGGAAGCTTCCTGTCATCCAATTATGATAAGGGTTGTGACGTAGGTTGGCTCTAGTTGGCATTCCTATGGTTGACATGAAAGGGAGTGTGGTAGACAGGAAGCCATGCAGTAGCATTTCCTGTGTTTGTATAGGTGTAGGTACTTAGTGATGTACAGTGTAGGTACGTAGTGATAGTGATGTATAGTGTAGGTACATAGTGATAGTGATGTATAGTGTAGGTACATAATGATAGTGATGTATAGTGTAGGTACGTAATGATGGTGATGTACAGTATAGGTACACAGTGATAGTGATGTATAGTGTAGGTACGTAATGATGGTGATGTATAGTATAGGTACACAGTGATAGTGATGTATAGTATATGTATGTAGTGATAGTGATGTATAGTGTAGGTACTGATGATAGTGATGTATAGTGTAGGTACTGATGATAGTGATGTATAGTGTAGGTAGTGAGTGATAGTGATGTATAGTGTAGGTACGTAATGATAGTAATGTATAGTGTAGGTAGTGGGTGATAGTGATGTATAGTGTAGGTACATAGTGATAGTGACATATTGTGTGTATAGTGATGATGTATTGTGCATATAGGCAGTGTGTGATAGTTATGTATAGTGTGGTAGTGTGTGATGTAAAGTGATAGAGATCATATTAGTGTACGATACACATGATGGTACAGTATCATATGACACATGCCTTGAATGGGTGATAGTTGCATGTCTGGTCACACCTGCTAGTCTTGCGGTAGCTTGGTTCCATTGATATGGAAGTATCCTAAAGTGGGAGGGGGATTATCTTCCACTGGCTGAAATGGAGCCATGCTCCCTAGTTGGGACTGAATTTTGGTTGCATCTTTTCTTCATCTTCTGCTGAATGGTTTTAGAGGTAGTTTTGTACACATCTCTATGTATGTAGCTTGGTCAATAGGCACTGTCCTCATCAGAGAGGTGTCCTGAGTTCAGGGTATACCATATATGGTGTTGCATTGTACTGCTGTAAAGCTTTGCTATAAATTGTATATTTACTGTTATACATGCGCTTTGATGCAAATGCACACACAATGACATGACTTTGGTGTTTCTACTCACCCCTATACAGGGTCGCTGGTTCAGGAGTTAGAGCTTCAGCTTCATCTTCTGGTGAGTTGTGTGTGTGTGTGTGTGTGTGTGTGTGTGTGTGTGTGTGTGTTGTGTGTGTGTGTGTGCGTGTGTGTGTGTGCGTGTGTGTGCGTGTGTGTGTGTGCATGTGTGTGTGTGTGTGTGTGTGTGTGTGTGTGTGTGTGTGTGTGTGTGTGTGTGTGTGCGGTGTTTGCATGACACACTGTCTGTATAATGTGTCTTTGGGTGTGTGCGGTCAAGCATGTCAGTGTGCTATAAACACACATACAGCACACATACAGCATGTGTGTCTGAATGAATGCACCCTCCCCCTCCACCTCTCTCTCTAGCAGCTTCTCAAGCAATGAATGTCCAATCACTGACTCCAGCAGTGGGGAACTACCCGGTGTGTCTGTCTGTGTGTGTGTGTGTGTGTGTGTGTATATGTGTGTGTGTGTGTGTGTGTGTGTGTGTGTGTACTTATGTGTGTTTAAGATAACCTGAAAGTATCATTTATATCACAGTTCACATAGGACAATTTGTTCACACTATGTGAATGGTTTCCTCAACAAATTGGCCTTAAGCTCTTCACTACTGTGCATGTTTAATGTGTGTGTGTGTGCATGTGTGTGTGTGCTCCACTAATGTTTGCAAATCACACAGTTAAGTACCGCAGGTGAAAGTAGCAGCGCGAATCAGTTATTTCACACTCAAGTGTGACGCATAAGTGATGCCCTACCCAAGACTGAGGGTGGATGTCACTAAGCGTCACATTTGAGTGTGGAGTGAATAGCATACATATAACCTATCAAATTCAAGTGTGAGAAAACACTCAGATAGCATCTGGTTGCCATAGCAATATAGTATATAAATGTGCACTATCATCATAGCTACATGTTTTCTACACAATGGTTGATTCAATAAACCACCGATCCCTCACCGTGACTGGCAAACGCATCTCCAGGTTGATCCATATTGTAACTATGCCAACAGCTTATCCCATGTGTTATCATTGTAGCATACACGGTATGTCGTTTGTAAGACAACTAGACGTACAAGCGAGGACAGACTTGTTGCTAGGATATCGCTTGTGCCGTGGTGGAAATGGGCTCTATCAAATGTGCATTTCACGCATACCTGGGTTGATTGTGATTGAGGATGTGACTGTAGACATGGCCACTGCAGCTTGATCTGACTTCCTCTGATACAGTCACATGTAGGAGCGTGTAATGGTCTTGTGTGTATTGTTGTCATTTTTTGAAAGTGGATGTGAGTGCTTAATAAGGGGGAGGGTCTAGCAGGCTAGGCTGTGTGTGCGTGTGTGTGCGTGGCATACTTATGTACATATGTACTCCTTTATAGAAGAGAACAGCACATGCCCAAACTACGTATAATGCAGACTCCCTTCGCACACATACACACATTTGGTAGTTCAAATATTTTTCTTTCTCACACAGCCGTCTTACATATTACTGCTCCCCTCCCTTTCCTCCCTCCCCCTCCCCCATTCCCTCCCCCTCCCCCTCCCCCTCCCCCATTCCCTCTCCCTCCCCCTCCCCATTCCCTCTCCCTCCCCCTCCCCATTCCCCTCCCTCCACCCCCAGGTTGCCAACAAGTTCCCCCTACAGTGGGCCCAACCTTCTCTAGTTGCCATTCAGTCAGCAGCCATGTTGTTCTCACCTATACCGTCCATGCAAGGGACACCCACTTCACCCAACTCAGAAGCCCCGCCCCCACCATCCTATCCACCAATCACCTTGCCATCGTGAGTCAGCACCCACCTTACACTTTGACGCTCAATGTTTTGCTTAGAAGAAGAAATGTTGGATTAAGGACTCAACTATGTGCAGTGAATATTCTGTCATGTAGCGGTATTTTGTCACCAACTGGGTAGTCTCTGCATTACCTATCTGTACAACCACTGGATCTCTTTGCTGCTAGCCTAATGTAGGGATGTAGGGTTGTGTGTGATGTATAGTGAGTGCCACCTTGGACCACAGGTCTATTTGGATGTTCTTCATAAAGCCATGAGGTCTACCAGCTTAACTCTTCGCATACAAATGTGTCATTTTAATTCAATCTGTGTGTGTGACTGTGTGTGTGTGTGTGTGTGTGTGTGTGTGTGGGCGCGCGCAATGTGGACAATATGGGTTAGTTATGTATCTCCTTTGTCTGTGTGAATGGACACCTTTGTCTGACTTGTGTTCTGTGTAGAGATGGCCTGGACCTTAAACCGGGAAAGCCTTGCTCCAGTGGCAGGAAGAGAGGGATAACTGACCTGTGTGAGGTGGACGCAGCCTCTCCAGAGCCACCAGGTATTGTACCATACCACACAAGCTGTGTGTGTGTGTGTGTGTGTGTGTGCGTGTGTGTGTGTGTGTGTGCGTATGTGTGTGTGTGTGTGTGTGTGTGTGTTTGTGTGTTTGTATGCTGTGTGTGTGTTGTGCTAGTCTTAGTACCTACGTGAAGGTTATATCCCTGGTGTGAAGTGGATGCAACCTTCCAGAGCCACGCCAGGTACCAAGCACTTTGGCTGTATGCCATGTGTGCATTATCATGCGCTGGTATGAATTGTGTGTTGTGTTAGTCTTGTGTTGGCACCAATGTGTGGAAGCTACGTACATGCATGTCCTGGTGTGAGGTGGATGCAGCCTTCTACTTACGACTGCCAGCTATGCACACACACACACACTGGCACTGGGTGTGCACGTATGTGCCTGTGTGTGCATTCTATGTACGTACACTGGCACCTGTGTGTGTGTGTGTGGAGGTACGTACACTGGTACCTGTGTGTGTGTGTGTGTGGAGGTACGTACACTGGCACCTGTGTGTGTGTGTGGAGGTACGTACACTGGCACCTGTGTGTGTGTGTGGAGGTACGTACACTGGTACCTGTGTGTGTGTGTGGAGGAACGTACACTGGTACCTGTGTGTGTGTGTGGAGGTACGTACACTGGCACCTGTGTGTGTGTGTGTGGAGGTACGTGCACTGGTACCTGTGTGTGTGTGTGTGGAGGTACGTACACTGGTACCTGTGTGTGTGTGTGTGGAGGTACGTACACTGGTGCTTGTGTGTGTGTGTGGAGGTATGTATTATCTGGGTGCGGGGTGGGACAGGTACTACCTCTCCAACAAGAGCCGCTGGGTATAAGCACCACATGTGGCATGTACTGCCATGCACTCACGTCGAAGCTAGAGTCCAGTTTGTAGTCTTTGGCAGTGTTTGCTGTGTGTGAGCTTCCTTGTGCTAGTGCAACTCCTCTTGCTGGTATATGGGGTGGTCTACTTGGTTTGGTCCTTCATGGCATATGTGTTTGTATTCATTCTTGTATGGGTCTTTGCGTGTGTGTGTGTGGGTTGTGTTTCTGTGTGTTAGGCGCATGCATTTGCATACCAGTGTGTGTGAGAGGGAAGTGGGTGCAGAAGCAGATGAAGTAAGATGAAATTTGTGTGTGTGTGTGTGTGTGTGTGTGTGTGTGTGTGTGTGTGTGTGTGTGTGTGTGTGTGTGTGTGTGTGTGTGTGCATGTGCACGCGTGCATATGTGTGTCTGTATGTGTGTGTGAGCTTGCAGGAGTAGAGAGGAGACGAACACTATGTACTCACATAATCTATTGTGTGGTGTTCTCCATCACTCATGGCCTTTGTGTACGTCCAGAGCGGAGGTTGGCCGTGTTAGTGTGTACCATTGTTTTGTTAAGTGTCGGTGGTCATGCCTCGCCGACCCGTACCTGTCGCTGGTTTCTCCTTCCTCCACCACTCGTTCCCTGTCACTTGATGCGGAGCAAGGAACGCACATCTCTGCATCCATGCTTGAGGGGTGTGGATTTTAGCCAGTGTGACCTCACGTGTCTCTGTTGTGCAGCACTGTGCTGTGGTGTGCTGTGTAGGTATGCATGCATGTGTTTTTGTATGTATGTACATGTATGTATGACTACATACGTATGTACGTACGTATGTATGTATGTACGTATGTATGTATGTATGTATGTATGTATGTATGTATGTATGTATGTATGTATGTATGTATAGGCATGGAAGACGGCACTACTGCCAACCCCGCCCTCTCAGCAGGGGGGCGTGGCAGTATGGCCACAGAGCCAAAGCTGCAGACGCTCAAGTGGATGGCTTACCAGAGGGACACTTGGGCTGTCCTGTGCACAGCTGCATTGGAAGAGCTGTGAGTGTGTTTCTGTGCTTGTGTGTGTGCATATGTGGTGTGTGTGGTTGAGTGCGTGTTTTGAACGCACATGTGTACCTGTGAGTGCGTTGGTGGGTGAAGGTGTGTGTGTGTGTGGGAATATGTATGCATGACATTTGTACATGCTTGCATCTATGATAATGGCAAGTGGCATAGCACAGTGTACTGTGTGGTGTGTACCGTTTGGTGTATCTATCTTGTGCTTGGGCATTTTTGTAAGTCGTATGTCTAGTCATATCTCTCTATTACATTGTATTAGTTGACTTTGTTGTTGTATCACTCCTTCCCTCTAGTGTCCCTCCTACCTTTGTGGTTGAGGCAGATAAAGGCTTCAATTTTTCTCATGTTGATGACTCTTTTGTGTGCCAGAAGAAGAACCACTTTCAGGTACTTTGGGCAGAGAGTGTGTAAGAGGGGGGGGAGAGGGGGAGAGTAAGAAGTGAGGGTGAGGGAGAGAGGAGAAGGGAGGAGGAGAGTAGCAGGAGGAGTGGGAGAAGGTAGGTGAGGATGGGAGGGAGGATAGAGGGAGGACTGGAGAGTTGTTTGCATGTTAGAGGAACTTAGGTGGGGAGAGAATGATATGACTTGAAGACGTGAGTGGAGAGAGAGGATGAAGTACAATACCAAATGTCCTCCCCCCCTCCACCATCTGCTGCTGCTGTTGTCTCTCATAGGTCAGTGTGACTGCCAGTGTTTCCAAGCAACCAAAGTTTCTCAGGATCAATAATGACTTGAAGTTGATCAAGTACTATGCACTTCACCTCTATGGCATTAAGGTAGGTGTGTGTGTGTGTGTGTGTTAGTGTATGTGTTGTGTGTGTGTTGTGTGTGTGTGTTGTGTGTGTGTGTGTGTATGTATGTATGTGTGTGTGTGTGTGTGTGTGTGTGTGTGTGTGTGTGTGTGTGTGTGTGTGTGTGTGTGTGTGTGTGTGTGTGTGTGTGTGTGTGTGTGTGTGTGTGTGTGCTCTCTCTCTGTGTGTGCTCTTTAATAGGACTGTGTGGGTGTGGGTGGATGGGTGAGGGTGAGGGTATGCTTGTGTGTGGTGGGGGTATATAGACCATTATGTGTGTGTGTGGTTGGATGAAGTACATGTATTATACACCAGTGCCATCTTCCCACACCCACTACTTTATTTGTACAGTTGGAATCAGAAAACACTGTCATCACACTGGAACAATCTGCTGTGGACAGATCAAAGAAAGCATTCCTCCCACACAAGTGAGTACCAGTGACACTGCCTGCCTGTACCAGCTTTTGAGCTACGTGTAAGGGTTTACTAGACATTTGGACGATCACATTCTGTGCTATATGTTACAACACATGCATATACAGTTCAACCTTGTTCACATCTCTAGCTGCCCAAAGATTGCTATTGCAGTAATTCATCTTTGAATGACATGGTCGTTACAATACCTCCTGTCAAACAATAGTTTACTGTAGATTTGTGTAAATTTTAGCATATTTGACTTTACTTACGCACCTCTCCTTGTAATAATTCTCTTTGGCCCCTCCTCTGTTTCATTACAGGATGAACCTCCCTACTGAGAACCCATTTCAGTTGACCATTGGTCGTCTTCACTTCAGTCACACAACAGAGAATAATATGCGCAAGAAAGGGAGACCCAACCCCGACCAGAAGTAAGCTAATACCATTGTACTGTATGTGTGGTATGTGTGGTGTGGGTGGTGTGTGGTGTGTGTAGTGAAAACAGTCAAGGATTGCATGCTTTGGCTTTAGTTCTTGTACCTCATCATGCTTAGCTGCTTGCCATGTAAGTCTAGCCCTTCACTCTTTTCTCCCCTTCCCTCCCCTCCTCCCCTCCCCTCCCCTCCCCTCTCCTCTCCTCCCTTCCCCACCCCTCCCCTCTCTCCCATCAGGTTCTTCTCCCTTGTGGTTGCTGTTCATGCCTACACAAGTGAAGAAGAGTCGTATCCCATAGTGGAACATGTATCAGAGAGGATCATTGTGCGAGTGAGCTCAACTTTACACACACACACACACACACATACTAATACTACATGTAACAGGTCCAGTGAGTAATGTGCACACTTCACTGAGCCCTCTCATTTGTGTTGGGTTGTATAGCCCGTATTGGTATGGTAATTTCTGACAGTATGACATTTAGTGGTTTGGGGTATCTTACTTCACAAAGTCAATTGTATATTTAATTGGTACTCATTACAGTACATTCTGTTAGATAATTCTTATACCTTTCATTAATTAGTTCATTTTAAATATCTCCATAATTATTATTATCTGTATAATATTATACTTAGTATTATAATACTTTATGACTTACAGTACTATTGTAGCTATATTACATTGATATAATAAGCGGTGGTTAGTTTCTGAAGCCGTAATGTTCTTTGTACGTAGCTTATTTATGCCTATTCTGCTTATACGTGTTCCTGCAGGCATCAAATCCAAGTAATTTTGAGATTGACTGTGATTC
The DNA here is from genome assembly GCA_964019415.1 of Ianthella basta. Taxonomy (NCBI): domain Eukaryota; kingdom Metazoa; phylum Porifera; class Demospongiae; order Verongiida; family Ianthellidae; genus Ianthella; species Ianthella basta. The sequence goes on along the minus strand of OZ025872.1, from coordinate 9,341,541 downwards.
CCTGTGGGTCAAAGGTCAGGAGAATGACTCAGTGTACTATTGTGTAAGTCTTTTACTCTGCACAGCCTCTTGCACACAATAACCAGTTTTGTATGATTTGGGCCCTGGGATTTGTTGGGTTCATATTTTCCTTGGTCCCTCCCCCAGGGCCGAGTGGGCATCAATGTGGATCTTCCCCCTGAAGCGCTCTCTGTCAGTGGCAACATCCACCTCACTGGGCAGCTACTGCAGCCTTCGGACGAGAGGCTCAAGCGCAGCATTGCACAAGTGAGCAGTAGGCGGGGTTGGAGGGTGGGGCAGGTGGGTGGGGTTGGTGGGAAATACATTGAACAGACGTGGAGCATAGTGTTTGGGTGGAAGGAAAGTGAAGTGGGCTTGTCAGCACAATGAGCATACTGTGAAGTGGACGCAGCCATTTAGTTGAGTTTTGTGGCAACTTCAGAGTGTGCATGCTTAGTAGCGAATGAGTTGATGAGTTGGAAATAGGAGGAGGGTAATTTGGAGAGCTAAACTGTGATTAACTGTTTTGTGCCATTCCGTTGTTAGGTGGACCCATCAGCACAGTTGCACAGCATTCGCAATCTTCAGTTGTACAACTACCAGTACCAGCACTCAGCTGCCAAGAGGATGTGCTGTGATCCTGTGGAGAGACACATTGGCTTCATAGCACAGCAAGTGAGGGAGGTGCTCCCAGATGCAGTCAAGGAAGTGGTAAGTGTGTGATGTGGTTGGGTGGTTGTGTGTGTGTGTGTGTGTGTGTGTGTGTGTGTGTGTGTGTGTGTGTGTGTGTGTGTGTGTGTGTGTGTGTGTGTGTGTGTGTGTGTGTGTGTGTGTGTGTGTGTGCATAGTTCATAATGATTATATATGTGAATATGTAGCTGCAGCCTCACTGCTAAAGATCTAGCCAGTATTAATGCAATCCAACCCCATTCAAAGAGATACACTGTACACACCCAGACTGCCAGTTCCATCATTACAAGCATGTACAGTACAGAGCAGTACAAGTTGTTTACATGTTTACCATTTAATGATTTGTTTGTGTGCAGTATGTGTACTGTATGTGTGGGGCTCTATGTGTAATGTGTACCTTCATATCAGCACACTGAACTCAATGTACACCTGTAGGAGTCTACACTGTTGGATGCTGTGGACACCAAGTCTCCAGGACAACTGCTCACAGTCGATAAGGTACGTACAGTTTTTCACTTGTCTGCGTAGTGGACACACGTTTGTCAACAAACACACACGAGAGAGAGAGAGAGAAGTCCTTTCCCTTCCTCTCTGCAGGACCGCATCTTCACTGAGTGTGTAGGAGCTGTGCAACATTTGGATAGAATTGTCGTAAGTTGGACTTGTGAATCATTAACGTGTAGCAGCTATCTTCTTACTGTGTGTGGATGTGGGTGGGTATCAATTATTATGTGCATGTGAGGTACCTTTTAGGCCACAAATGCAATGGCAAGTATATTTTGCATTTTGAGAAGTCCAGGATTTGTGTGACATAATTATAGTGATTTTCAAGGTCTTTTTATGTATGAACGAACTTTGTGCAATAATTCTAGCGAATGTAAACTTTCAGCATTTTTTGGGGCGCCGAAGGCGCCCCTATATTGTTTTCAGATTTAGGTCTTCGTATGGCTTCATGTTCGTATATATATATATATATATTTCTGTCATTTTGCAAATGGCGGCGCTCACGTCGTTCTTTACAAAGCTTTAAATCCTCTCTAATGACGTTTTGTCGTGTTTGAATCGAACGAAATGTGGTCATAAACATGTGTTAATAGAGTGATACTAATAAAAAGCCTAAGGAACGTCTCTTCTGCGAGATACAGCTCCAATTATCACTGACGGACATTGTAAAATGGCCGCGCGCTCGACGCTTTCTGTTTGCTAGGCTCAAAACCATTCTCTTTAGATTTCGCCGTGTATCCAAAGAACGCAAAGTGTTTCTAGAACATGTTTAAGTAATACTATTGTGGTAGGAAGCTTACTTAACTGTTTTTCTGCGAGGTACAGCCCTAAATACAACAGAAGTCTAGTGACCCGTAGGCCAATAATGGAGGACCAGCGAGTCATGACACATAATTATAGCCATGATTCGCTCATAGAGTCATCATAGGGTAGCCTTTTAGCCAGCACACTCCTCCTCCAGGCACAAAGTAACAATTGCTCATTTAGAATGTCATATATATAGATTAAAAAGCAGTAGGCAAACATTTGACAGTTTGGTAGGGATGCTTTCACTGGATATGACTGGCTGCTCTGGAGACTTGAAACTCTTGCAAACCCAACGGTCTAGCGTGTCTTGATGTATCTTTCAGGCCAACAACAATACTGTACGCCCAACTATCTGAACATACATGGGAAAATTGCTAGCAAGTAGTTCGAGGTTCAGGGGCGCCCTGGCGCCCCACGAGTTTTTTAACTCGAAATACTTGTTCCATTACTTACTGACTTCAGTAAAGTGATTAACTATTAGAATTAATAACTTTAATTAAGGTAGTCTATTTAATATGTGTGTGAATGTCGACATGTTGACCAGGGTGCATGTGACATGGCTCCTCTTCCCTACCTTCATCTGTCCACATCAGACATCTCTTGACCAGAGGCTGGCAAACATGGAACAGTTTCTCTACAACACCAATTTAAATGGCGTATTACAGAAATCTTTTTAAACTCTAGTATCTATTCATTGAGCAGGATCACACAGCATACGTTTGCATACGCACATTTTATATTGAAAGTTTGTTGTCTTTCTTGCACAGCATTTACACCACACACACCATCACTCACTGCTGAACTGCATTTAATGCATATTTTTAACAGTCACTCCTTATTGCAATTAGTTTGATGTAATGCAGTTATGATATGAAAGTTTGTTACTAATTGTGTATGGCAAATTGACATGTGATTGCATGTGTTACAATTGTTTGTCAGATGTGAACAATTAACCCAGCCAGATACGAAACCAACATAGTTGGCATGCAGCATATAATTTGAAAGACTAGAATAATAATATGGAGCCATAAATTATGCGTTATGATTATTACAATTATGCATATTGCAATTGGAGACAGGCATGAAGTACTATTATAATATAGGAATGATATTGTGTTTATTTATGATCTACTATATTCAGCTAAATACCTATTTTGTAGTATAAAATTATATTAATTCTAAACTGACTATTGTGTGATGTATACATAGCAATATGTCCAATCATGTGGTACTTGTGTGCATGCAGCAAATGAGTCCACGTGGTGAAAATATGGTTCAGTAAACATAATTATACAGCTCCAAGAGCTCTGTAGCCACTCTGTCACTAAACAGTCCATATGTCCAGTGCACCAGCACACTTCAATGTCCTCTGTAGTAGTTTACTGAAGTGTCCTCCTGAACCACATATAGCAAGAGCATTGTTACGTACAGTAACTGCTTCCAGGGTAGCAGTCCTCTCCATCCCACAGTGTGTTGTTGGAGAATCACAGAGTGGTTAGAGGTCGGTAGCGTGTAGCAGACTCGCAATAGAAGTCCTGTCCCACAAATGGTGGTGAGCTGGCTCCTGGGTTAGCAGCACAGGGACAGTTACAGCCATGACTAAAGCTTTCCTGAAACCCTCCTGCACATGTCCAAATATGGTTACGTCCATTCTGAGGCCCATCTAGTGAATACAGAAGATTACTTCAACTGTACATGTGTAGAGAGGCAATGCAGATGGTGTACAATGTGTTAGGGACCATCAAATCCATCAGCTCGATTACGTATTGCAATGTCAATGTAGTCCCTTTTCCATAAATTTACTGCTTGCGAGTTCCCACACATAAAGGCTGCTCTTTGAAACATACTGTATTACAATCAATAAATCAATCAATCAATCAATCAATCAATCAATCATTATTAGAGTGCACCGCACCAGAAGGTGCTAGGACACAGATAGGTCCAGTGTAGCACTATCACAAAGATACATAGACTAAACATGGACATGCGAAGGAGGTTGCTACATGAATACATTTTGTTACATATTGTTACATATTACATTAACTAACCTTCAGTGTGTTATGGCCCTGTGATTTGCCGAGTATTTGCTGTGTTTGATTAATCATTGAATATTTAATTGCTGACATACTCTTGAATGCTAAATAATAGCAATTCTCTCATAATCAATTTTGGCTTCTTTTCAGAATCAAAATCCATTTGCACTGGAGATTTGCAAGAAGTTTGGAAAGTCTGGAATAAGTGGTTAATTGTGCATTGATATCAAAGCTAAATTTGCTTTTACAAAATGAGCACCTTGTCTCTGCACTGAACCATTATTATGTTCACACAACTACAACAGTAAAGTATAAAGAAAGTTCCATGTTTTGTACATGATCACCTCCCCAAACTAACTGTAAGTTGTAAGTATACAACAAAACACTCTAAACTGACTAGTGTGATGTAGTGATGTCTGATCATGTGACTTGTGTGTGATCACACGAGACTATAGCTACATGGTGAGAAAATGGTTCAGTACACATACAGCTCCAAGAGCTCTGTGCCCACTCTGTCATGATGCAGTCCATCCGTGGTGCACCAGCGCACTTCTATGTCCTCTGTGGTACTCTGCTGAAGTGTCCTCCTGAACCACGGAGCGAGAGCATTGTTACAGCAACTGCTTCCAGGGTAGCAGTCCTCTCCATCCCAGAGTGTGTTGTTGGTGAACCACTGATAGGTTTGAGGCCGGTAGCGTGTAGCAGACTCACAATAGAAGTCCTGTCCTACAAAAGGTGGTGAGCTGGTTCCTGGGGTAGCAGCACAGGGACAGTTACAGTCAAATACATCTGTCGTCTCTTGGAACCCTCCTGCATATGTCCAAATATGGTTGCGTCCATTCTGAGGCCCATATGTGATTGACAGTCCAGACACATACGCAAGGTTTATGGTATTCTGACCATAATACTTGTAAGAATAGAATGCACATGGATGGTAGTAAGAGAACCCAACAGCCTTCCCACACACATGTTGGTAGCTGAAGCGGTGGGTGGGGAAGATCACAGAGTCACATGTCTGTGTTGTAGGGTTGGTAGAGCCACACAGTCTCTCTCCTGTGTCCAGTTGGTACTGAGTGAGAGGGGAGGGGCAGTTGACGGAGGTGTTCTTCATGTCAATGTGAGCCACTCTCATGACTCCCCTCACACCACACTTGTCAGCCTCCATGTAACAGTAAACAAAGGTTCTGTTCTCGGGGAGTACTCCAGACCCATTGCCAATCCAGTAATATCCAGTTGGGGCTGAGGGGTTGCAGTCAAGGACAGCTCTGCACGAGACAGCTGGATTGTCTGCAGTGCCTCCTCCTGCACACTCTATTGTGTCATTGGGCATGTTGGTGGAGGTTGGTGTAAGTCCAGTTGTTGAGGTACACTCCACAACTACCTTGGCTGGTTCATTATTACAGATCTGTTGGCTGAGGTTGTACAGTTCTTCTCTAGCCACCAGTCGAATGATTTCACGAACCTCATCTAGATCATCCACAGCTGAAGTGCCTGGTGGTCCAGGTGGACCTGGGACACCGTCTCTTCCATCTCTTCCTGGTAGGCCAGTGGTACCTGCAGCGCCATCTCTTCCTGGAGGGCCCACAGCACCGTCCTTCCCATCCCTGCCATCTCTACCAGGCAGCCCAGGCAGTGAGCAAGGTCCCTGTAGGCGACTCTGAGATGAGGTACACACTTTAGTGGCATTGGAGGCTGTGTCTGCTTCTTGACTGCTGACAAGTGCTCCCAGGAGCAGGCAGAGGAGAGGTATGAACTGGTGCATTGTACTGAATACCTTCTGAACACTTGTTGGATGTAAACACTGCACAGATGCTCTGTGAGAGCTATTAATATAGCTTGTGTGGTGCAATTAGTGGTAACAGTGGAATGAGTATGATGTCATTGGCTTACTATATATAGTACCTGCATTCCAACCATGAATGCATGGCCATCACACCGACCCCTCCAGGTGTAGTACAAGTAGTTCAGTGCGCTGGCAGTTCGAATTCAGTGTGTTGTTGATGTTAGCTGTGGTTGGGTTAGATAACAATATGCAGGTGGAGAAATAGGGGATGGTAGCAAGACCGCAAGCGCAGCAAAATATTGCCAGATGTAGGGATGGTGCAAATGTATTCAGTCAGTCAATGACCTGCATGGGTTTTGCATAGATAGGCTGGTCCCCCTCTTTGCATGGACCGGCCCTCCTCCTTGTTCCTACTGTTGTTCCGCCAGGTGGTTTGCCATGCTCTTCAGAGACACACTGCACCATCCCTACATCGGGGACTGGCCATGGTGCACACCAGACTGCAATTTCTGGCTATTCAGGCTTTCCTCATTAGCGCTTCAGTCATGTATAGCAGATTTATGCAACCTTGCAACAGTTCCCACACCATGGGCAGTCGTTACCTAGGATACGGACTGGTACTGTACGCACCTATTATATGTCATCCTGTTCGTATCCTAGGTAACGACTACTCAGGTATGGGAACTGTTGTAAGGTTGCATAAATCCGTTGTACATAGATATATGCATACAGCATGGTGGTATATATGTACATGGGAATATGTAGCTGGAATGGGCATAGGCATGCAATAGGATAGTCTCCTGCGGCAACCCTTGTTATTGCACACTCACGTGTACAATTGCACTATAATACACAGGCGGAGAAACAGGGGATGGTAGCAAGACCGGTACCGCAAGCATGGCAAAATGTTGGCAGATGTAAGGATGGTGAAAACGTATTCAAAGTCAAGCGCATGTTAATGACCTGGGTTTGCATGGACCGTCCCTCCTTGTTGCATGGACCGGCTAGCCCCCCTCTTTGCATGGACCGGCTAACCCCCCTCTTTGCATGGACCGGCCCTCCTCCTTGTTCCTACGGTTTTTCCACCTGGTGGTTTTATCTTGCAGGTACACACTGCACCAACCCTACGTCTGCCCTTGTTGTTAGAGGAAACATTTTAACACATCCTTTGCATTGATGGTGTCTTCTAGTCAAGGGAAGGAGAGATTTGTGCTGCCTAGCGTCGGAGAGACAGCCAAAAATACCACTAGATTTCACTTTTTAATTAATGGGCTATCTTCTTATTTCAATGCATTGTATTACCTGTTACATGGCACTTGATGGCCTTTCCTGCTGTAAGTGCCTGTTGGTCTACTGTATGTTACATTTTATCATACTCATCGGAGTGTTGATGGGCCTAGAATTAATTGCTCCAAAAGTACTCACAGAACGTCTAGATTTCAGAAATTTTCCTGGGGGGCATGCCCCCAGACCCCCCTAGTTTGCATCGATCACGTCATTTATAGCCTGACCAGTTTTATCTTGGTGCTACAGCCCTGTTAGTACATAAAGAAGCTACCTATTTGCACAGTTGGAATCAGAAAACACTGTCATTGCACTGGAGCAATCTGCTATAGACAGATCAAAGCAAGCATTCCTTCCACGCAAGTTTACACCACACTGCCTGCCTGTACCAGCACATAAACTGAACGAGGGCAATGAGCCAATTAATGGGAAGTTGTGAAGTTACATTACAGCACATGCTTGCGTATGCAGTTACAGTATATAACCTACTTCACACCTCAAGCTGCCCAAGGATTAACCTTTCAGTATAATTCAGCTTCAAATAACACAGTCATTGTATATAGTTGTACATTGTACCAGCCAACATAAGGAGCTTACAGAGCTCTCCATGGCCTGCAGATTGTGTAGAGTGGTTGGCTGATACAGAATCTGTCCACCGCATGCTTGTAACACTTCACATTCTGGGAGTGGGCTACAGGCTAGGTAATGAAATACAGCGGAGGTATGACCACACATACGTACCTCCACTGTAATTCAGTAAGTAGTTGATGAAGCAGAATTGGTGATGATTGAGAATTTCAGACAATCCATAATAGCCACATTACAATTGTTGGATGGTGAGGGCTTCAGTCTCCAGGCTAGCTAGGGTAGTCCTTAAGACACAGCAGCTAGCCCCTACCAAATCGTCAAATTGATTTACTGACAGATGTCTTGACGTACATAACATTCCGAATGCCCACTTGAGTGTCACTGCTTGTTGGCACCTAGAGGAGGGGGTCCCTAGCTAAAGTGCTATTTCAGTGAACATTCACCAAATGGTCGTTACAGTGGTATTATATGAATACCTATTTGTTGTGATGTATGCAATTATGCTTGTAAAAAAATTATAATTATATTAATGGGACCATCATTATGCCAGTAGCATTGGAGACATTTGTGGTGCTTGTCCCATAAGCTTTATGTTTCTCCGGTGAAATTAGGCACCACTTCAAGTGAAGACCAGTGAGCTAGCCTCAGCCCAAGTGCACTCCACTAACTAGTAAATACAGAGGATTACTTTAACTGTACATGTGTAGAGAGGCAATGCAGATGGTGTACAATGTGTTAGAGACCAACAACTCCATCAGCTCTATTACTACAATGACAATGTAGTCCCTTTTCGTAGATTTACTGCTTGCATGTTCCCACACATACAGGATGCTTGTGGAAACATATTGTATAACATTTGAACTGACCTTCAGTGTGTTATGGCCCTGTGATATGGCTGAGTATTTGCTGTGTTTGATTAATCATTGAATATTTAATTGCTGACATACTCTTGAAAGCTAAAAATAGCAATTCTCTCATAGTCAAATTGGCTTCTTTTCAGAATCAAAATTCTTTTGCACTGGAGATTTGCAAGAAGTTTGGAAAGTCTTGAATAAGTGGTTAATTGTGCATTGACATCAAAGATAGTTTTACATTACAAAATGAGCACATTGTCTCTGCACTGAACCATTATTGTGTTCACACAACTACAACAGTAGAATATGTACTAATGTGTGTGTGTGTGTGTGTGTGTGCTTACATGTACTATACATGGTCATTTCAATATAGGGGTGTACTATGATACTGCTTACATGTATTATACATGGTCATTTCAATATAGGGGTACACTATGATACTGCTTACATGTACTGTACATGATCATTTCAATATAGGGGTATACTATGATACTGCTTACATGTACTGTACATGATCATTTCAATATAGGGGTATACTATGATACTGCTTACATGTACTGTACATGATCATTTCAATATAGGGGTATACTATGATACTGCTTACATGTACTGTACATGATCATTTCAATAGTGGTGACAGTGGAATGAATATGATGTCATTATCTTACTATAAATAGGACCTCCATTCCAACCATGCATGCATGGCCATCACACCGACCCCTCTAGGTGTAGTACAAGTAGTTCAGTGTGTTGGTGTTAGCTGTGGTTGGGTGGAGTGTCTGTACATTGTAGTGGAATGGTCATTGTCACTCCTGGGTGTGCAAAGAAGCTATCTATTCAGTCCATCATCCATGTTTGATAGCTTGCTGTAGCCCTTGCAGCACTGGCAGTGCTAGCGCTGCCTTACAGCAGAACTTTGTACCAGTCTTCACTGGACCTAGTCAACAACCCTCATTAGTGCTATAAAGCAGTGAATTTCATCAGGTAGCCTTCAATATGACCCTACGCAGCTGTCCAGGTAATCATGGAGTTGAGCTGTATGCGTATATACATATACATTATTGTGTATAGTGTCGTACACAGAATATACGGTTATGCAGTATATACGTATATGAAAGTATTTATACCAGCAGTTGATGAAGGAATCTACTGCAGCCAAAACTTGCTGCATAATTGGCTCAGAAGTGCATGTGTGTATGTTTGTGTGTGTGTGTGTGTGTGTGTGTGTGTGTGTGTGTGTGTGTGTGTGTGTGTGTGTGTGTGTGTGTGTGTGTGTGTGTGTGTGTGTGTGTGTGTGTGTGTGTGTGTGTGTGTGTGCGGC
>OZ025872.1:9286677-9321677 GCA_964019415.1 Ianthella basta | reverse complement strand
GACTGAACTACAGTGTAATAATAATATTTGGTGTGCTTGAACTTGCCTGTTTGGTGTTGGTTACAAGTGTACATGACTTGTGCTAGTGGCAAAGTATAGAATAGTTACATTTGCCAATTATACATATAATTATAATGTATTGAGGATCAACAGACATAATCAATGCAAATACTGTATAATTACAAATAGTTTAGTGTGTAACTTACTCAGTTTGTGCATGCATTATATAATTACATTGTCATGTACTAGAGCCTACTATAGTTAGTTATATATAATGTCCAAGGCTTTCACCTTTAGTCTCTGTGCCTGGCAATGCACCAGCTGTTGGTGTGTGTGTGTGTGTTTGTACAGTGCAGTATTGCATAATGCATGGTGTGCATTATGATTGTGTGTGTGTGTGTGTGTGTGTGTGTGTGTGTGTGTGTGTGTGTGTGTGTGTGTGTGTGTGTGTGTGTGTGTGTGTGTGTGTGTGTGTGTGTGTGTGTGTGTGTATGCTGTGTGTGTGTGTGTGTGTGTGTGTGTATGCTGTGTGTGTGTGTGTGTGTGTGTGTGTGTGTATGCTGTGTGTGTGTGTGTGTGTGCGTGTGTGTGTGTCATTGGCCAGCTGTATAGATGGTAGCAGATTATAATTATGATTATGAACTAACTGTACACTTACTCTGCTCTGAACCATTAATGATGTTATGATCACACAGTTACTACAGTAAGGATATGAAGAAAAGTCTCCTCAAACTAACTGTAAGTTGTAAGTGTACAACAAAAGTGTAGTATCCTGTTTGACCTGTTGTTGTTTAGTCTTACCTTGCACATGATTGTAGCCTTATTTCATGTCTTACTTCATGTTTTGGTCTTGGTGCATGGTTATCTCATAGTTACCTTGAGTGATTGTACTTTATCAGGATCTAGAACTTTCTGCTTGCTTATATGTACTGTTATAGGACCACGTGTAGTCAGTCTTGCAATCTGCTTGTACAGGTCATTGGTTGTTGTTCATTGAGTTACTGTTGAACTTGTGCGAGTGAACCAGTTCGTGCACGTATCGATGAGATACCACAAAAACACTCTAAACTGATTAGTGTGATGTAGTGATGTCTGATCATGTGACTTGTGTGTGATCACATGAGACTATAGCTACATGGTGAGAAAATGGTTCAGTAAACATACAGCTCCAAGAGCTCTGTGCCCACTCTGTCATTTCTGAGTCCCTGTGTGGTGCACCAGCGTACTTCTATGTCCTCAGTGGTGCTCTGCTGAAGTGTCCTCCTGAACCATGGAGCGAGAGCATTGTTACAGCAACTGCTTCCAGGGTAGCAGTCCTCTCCATCCCAGAGTGTGTTGTTGGTGAACCACTGAAAGGTGTGAGGCCGGTAGCGTGTAGCAGACTCACAATAGAAGTCCTGTCCCACAAAAGGTGGTGAGCTGGTTCCTGGGGTAGCAGCACAGGGACAGTTACAGTCAAATACATCTGTCGTCTCTTGGAACCCTCCTGCATATGTCCAAATATGGTTGCGTCCATTCTGAGGCCCATATGTGATTGACAGTCCAGACACATATGCATTGTTTGTAGTATTCTGACCATAATACTTGTAAGAGAAAAATGCACATGGATGGTAGTAAGAGAACCCAACAGCCTTACCACACACATATCGGTAGCTGAAGTGGTGGGTGGGGAAGATCACAGAGTCACATGTCACTCCTGTAGGGTTGGTAGACCCACACACTCTCTCTCCTGTGTCCAGTTGGTACTGAGTGAGAGGGGAGGGGCAGTTGATGGAGGCGTTCTTCATGTCAATGTGAGCCACTCTCATGACTCCCCTCACACCACACTTGTCAGCCTCCATGTAACAGTAAATAAAGGTGCTGTTCTCAGGGAGTACTCCGGACCCATTCCCAATCCAGTAGTATCCAGTTGGGGCTGAGGGGTTGCAGTCAAGGACAGCTCTGCACGAGACAGCTGGATTGTCTGCACTGCCTCCTGGGCACTGTGTAGTCCCACCAGTTGTGGAGGTACACTCCACAACTACCTTGACTGGTTCATTATTACAGATCTGTTGGCTGAGATTGTACAGTTCTTCTCTAGCCACCAGTCGAATGATTTCACGAACTTCGTCTAAATTGTCAACAGCTGAAGTACCCGGTGGGCCAGGTGGACCTGGGACACCGTCTCTTCCGTCTCTTCCTGGTGTACCGTCTTTGCCATCTCTACCAGGCAACCCAGGCAGTGAGTGCAGTCTCTGTACATGACTCTGAGATGAGGCACACACTTTAGTGGCATTGGAGGCTGTGTCTGCTTCTTGACTGTTGACAAGTGCTCCCAGGAGCAGGCAGAGGAGAGGTATGAACAGGTGCATTGTACTGAATATCTTCTGAACACTTGTAGGATGTAGAATCTGTACAAATGCTCTGTGAGAGCTATTAATATAGCTTGTGCTGTGCAGTGGTGACAGTGGAATGAATATGATGTCATTGGCTTACTATAAATAGTACCTCCATTCCAACCATGTATGCTTGGCCATCACACTGCCCCCTCCAGGTGTAGTTCAGTGCCCTGGCAGTTCTAATTCAGTATGTTGTTGGTGATAGCTGTGGTTGGGTGGTGTGTCTGTACATAGTACTGGTATGGTCATTGTCATTTCTGGGTATGCAAAGAGGCTACCTATTTAGTCCGTCAGTTTGATAGCTTGCTGTAGCCCTTGCAGCACTGGCAGTGCTAGCGCTGCCTTACAGCAGAACTTTGTACCAGTCTTCACTGGACCTAGTCAACAACCCTCATTAGTGCCATACGTACAGCAGTGAATTTCACCATGCAGTCTTTAGTATAACCCTACACAGCTGTCCAGGGATTCCATGGAGTTGAGCATGAGATGCATAATATTATATGTACATTGCATGTGTATATATAGTGTCGTACTCAGAATCTCATTGCTATTGAAGGTAATATACCGTTATACAGTACGTATATGACAGTATTTATACCAGCAGTTGATGAAGGAATCTGCAGCCAAAACATGCTGTATGATAGGCTCAGAAGTGCATGTGTGTATGTTAACGTGTGTGTGTGTGTGTGTGTGTGTGTGTGTGTGTGTGTGTGTGTGTGTGTGTGTGTGTGTGTGTGTGTGTGTGTGTGTGTGTGTGTGTGTGTGTGTGTGTGTGTGTGTGTGTGTGTTAGTGTGTGTGTGCTTATATGTGTTTGTGTATGACATTGTGTGTGTTTGCATGCAAATTAATGGACCAGTTCTGTTAAAGTAATTATGTAAATGCACATGGATTAATCAAGCAGCTATAGAAATCAATTCTTTGTACAGTGAAGATGTGTACGTGACCAAAGAGCTATGTACCGTACATGCACAGCCTTTGATCCTCTGTCTTTGTATATGACATTGGAAGTGTGTAAATATGTAGCTACGTGACTAGTCCTGTGTCTGCTGCTATGATAGAGTTACACATAAGGACACACACACACATGCTGGAAATACTTTACATTCTATCACTCCTGCTTCATGTAATGTAATATGCTTACCTGTATTAAAGTTGCTGTGTTTGCCTTACACACACCCTTCTCAACATTCCTGGCTGCATGATTGCACCACTACACTTGTTTAGATATATGAAGGGCGGTCTTATGCATATATATGAACAGCAGTATTGTAACGTATACAGGTTGTATCACAATATAAGTCTCTCTGCACTTATATAGTCAAACTTCACAGATTTAAAGTTACAGAGTTAAAGCAGCAAATGTCATCACCTCTTCTTCAACTAAGATATTGACTGCTTCAAATGACCCACTCAGCAGAATAACTGATGTTGTTCTTAGCATTTAAGAGAATATGTATAGGTCAATCAGGTAGGTGGGGCAGGAGGTGGCTGCATAGAATACGTGAAGTTAGTGCGTATTGCAAGTTACTGCTTATTATAGTGACAACAGTGCTATACCAGTGCCTTGCAGCAGAACATTGTACCAGCCTTCACAGGACCTAGTCATGCAACATCCACTGTACCAACTGCTTTGTTACCAGAGTTATAGATGATCTTGTTTACCTGCAATAACAGCTTATTTAACATCATGGTTTAACAGAGTTGTAAGTTAACAGATTCGCTCAACACTGCTAGCTAACCCAAATAAGGAATGTATAATCATATTCATATTATCAATACTGATATTCATGGTGCCATATACAAACTGTACATTTGTACAGGTTTCCAGCTAGGAACAAAATGTTTTGGAAATCAATTCAGCAAGACGAAGGACTGCCAATTGCTCCTGTCTTGGCTTGCATGCTGCAAGATGATTGAACATGCCACTTTGCACATGCATACTCCCATGCTAGCAGGTACAGTATCAATCAAACAGTGGAAATTTTAAGCTCCCTATACGCACACTATATGCAAGACTTCAGGAAGGTGACACGTGTGCTTCTGTGTGTGCATGCATACACAAATCATGCACATTGCTGACCTCTGCATGCTACAGAATGAGTAGAAGAACTAGTGCTAGAATGCAAAACTAGAATGCAGCAGTCACTACACGCAAGCCCGTGAATTAAGCTACTATACTGCTGTATGTACATTTGTGCGCATATAGTAGAATGAGAATATACTTTGAGGCATTACATATGCACAGTCGTATGTTGTTCTATATAACCTCTAGCTATGGTGTACGTGAGGCATGCAAGCAATTTGCAGGCATTAGAACAGAATGGAGGGCATTTTGTGTACTGTAATCTGATAGTGAAAAGGAATGGCAGCAGATGAAGCCCACTTACTTTGGAATGGTTGTGAGGTAGCTATATTGCTTCTCAGGCATTTATGCAGCCATATGTAGTCGTACTGCATGTGCAGGTCTTTGCATGCAGTATGATGATGTACCGTATGGCCGGGAATTTATTTTGGCGGATTGGCGGTTTTGAGTGCAATCCGCCAATATTTCTTCCGCCAAAATTTATGCAATCATATAGTTTCCCGTTTAACAAGGCTGGATGCGCCATGCCTATAGATTAATCGTCAGCATGAAATTCACAACTGACAGCAGCGCGAGGACACCATGTTTCCAAACAGTATTGGACACTAGAGGTGGAAGAAGAGCGCGAGGAAGCCGAATTAAGGCAATCCGAACATCGTCGTATATGCTGGCGCTGTGAAGACTGACGTTGAAATCATTGTCGGTAACTTACTTCTGCAGATTTCGGCAGCCTATTCTCTGTTTCTGCGCTGGAGCGGTACGATTGTGTGCGAAGTCACAGGCTGCAGGCGAGCGTCAGCAGATCTATCAAAAGGAAGCTTGAAAGTCCTTTGTGCGTTGTAGCATTCGTGGGAAAAGCTAAGGATTGGAACAAAAATAGTACAAATACGATCAAGCAATAGCGCGTGTATTCCTCAGAGACGCTTCAGTAACATAGCTCTGTTCGTCCGGATTAATGGATTAACCACTTTGCTATGAATATCATTATGGCATCAGTGTGCCAAACATCATCATAAGCACTTTCGCGTTACTAACTGTTGATAAGCACACTTGCATGCACTATAGCTAAGTAAGGTTCGCTTGTGCCGTTTCGACAATTCTTCTTGTCAATTTGTTCCACTCAGTTCTGTCTGTTGCCAGTTGTTTCAGGTGCTCGAGGTCATCTATGCTATGCAACTGCAGATGGTTTGTAGGTCAGCATTGAGTACGTACCACTGGTAGTGTGGTCCGTGGTCGCCCTCTCCAGCACGGCACATTAGTGAGCGGTTGAAAGTACCTGTCGGTTGTCATCTGCGCTGGTACCTTTCTGAGCATCCTCAGTACATGACCAAATAGTCTCCATTGGGCCTCTGTGATACGATGATGACCTTTATGTGTTCAGGTACAGTGTGTGTGTGTGTGTGTGTCACTGTGTGTGGGTGTGTGTGTGTACATACAGTATGTATGTATGTATGTATGTATGTATGCATGTATGTATATGTGTATGTATGTATGTATGTACGTATATGTGTATATATCAGACAGCACGGTAGTGCTGTCTATGTAGGGACGGCAGTGGTTGCTTGTATGCTGTAATACAAACGACAATTCGCGCTACTCCCGAACAGGACCGAAAACCGGCGAACGAAGCTTACCATGACGAAGCGGGGACTAAACAGTGCACATATATAACCTTACCACCCAGCGAAGGTGCGCCTATACGTAGATAGCGCCCTCGACATTTCTCACGTTTCGTCTTCTTCTTCTTCTTCTTCTTTGACAGCCGTAGCGCACGAACCAGAGGGACCAGGAAAATATTTCTCTCACCATATTGCACCATGTTTGGCTGGTTGCATTCCTTTGTAGGTTAGAAGGCGGCGCGAGATAGTGCGGAAGACAGCGCTTGCCACGACTCCTGCCGTGTTGCTTGGACAAGCGGGACGGACGCCATTTTCAAATTACGTAATTAAACCGGATGAAACCGGAGTGACTGGTGCCATTGTTAGCAGCTGCAGTTAGCTTGCGCGCCGTTTGAAGGACTTTCGCGATCGTGCGTGCATTTCCCCGCCTTGGTTGGCTTCCGATCGCCGTTTCTCGCTGGGTTAGCGCGGAACCTAGGTGCTAGCCCACACCTTGAGCTTCAGGATTACAGAAATGAGGTGTAATGCCTGCACCAATGCCGTATGGTTGAGACTAAGTGTGTTGCTTCAGCTTAGCTGTCCACTATTAAAAGTACAGAAACTAGAAATAATAAAAATTTTCTACAAAAATTGTAAGGATGTAGGGATGGCATAAAAAGGACAGAAACAAATAAAGGCTGTTACACATGTACAGTGGAGCATTAACCATCGTCCCTACATTCAAGGGTGTAGGGCTATACGGTGCGACATTCTTGCATGTAGGGACGATGGTTAATGCTCCACTGTGTAACAGCCTTTACTTATTTCTGTCCTTTTTATGCCATCCCTGCATCCTTACAATTTTTGTAGAAAATTTTTATTATTTCTAGTGTATGTATGTATGTATGTGCTTCTCAATTGTCAGCTGATTCATCATGCAACTAATGATACTTATGTCTGTTGTGGGCTCATGTAGGCATGGAAGACGGCACTACTGCCCTCTCAGCAGGGGGGCGTGGCAGTATGGCCACAGAGCCAAAGCTGCAGATGCTCAAGTGGATGGCTTACCAGAGGGACACTTTGGCTGTCCTGTGCACAGCTGAATTGGAAGAGCTGTGAGTGTGTTTGTGTGCTTGTGTGTGTGCATATGTGGTGCGTGTGGTTGAGCGCGTGTGTAGCAAGCAGACTTACCTTGTGTACTGTTGCATGACTTTCACATGTTGTGTTGCAACTCTTAATTGTTAATATGTAACGACAAGATCTAGAACCTTCTAGGACCAATGTATATATACACGTGTACTGTACGCTCATGTGGTCCTTGTGTAATAATTGATCTGAGTCTCTGGTGGTTATCGAGTCGCGCGTCTACAGTGGTAGCAGAGAGATGGCCAGTAAGCACGTTAGTCTGCCGTCTGCATTCTCAGAGGGGGACCCAACGGAGTGGTTCAAGAGATTCGAAATTTGCAGCGCCGCCAATGATTGGGACGGAGCTATGCAAGCGAAGAAGATGCCCACACTTTTAGAGGGAGAAGCGCTAGCCGTTTGGCTGGACCTCAGCGAGGACGATCAGAAGGACTACAGCGAAGCCAAGAAGAAGATCATTGCTCGCTTGGCGCCCATGAGTTTCGTCTCGTTAGATGATTTTCACGCAAGACGCTTGCGTCCTGGGGAGTCGTTGCCCGTCTTTGTTCACTCCCTCAAGCGTCTCCTGGGCCAAGCGATGCCAGACGTCGAAGAAGGTACTCGGAAGCAGCTCCTTCGTCATCAGTTCTTGGCGGGTCTGCCTGCCGCAGTTAGCAAGCAGCTCCGCGCAACTGGGGAAATGACGACTTGGAGAAGATGGTTGATCGGGCGAAGCTTTTGCTTACTCTCGACCACGAGGAGCGGGCCGCCACCGTGAGTTCCTCTGCACCCAATTCAGATGTCGCCCTACTTCAGCAGCAGGTTGCCACTCTCACCGAGCAGGTTGCAGCTCTCACATCAGGCAGGGCTCCTACCAACCCCACCAATAGCCGTCGTTGTTACCGTTGTCACCAGCCTGGTCATGTGCAGCGGAATTGCCCTCTGTTCAGAAGGTGTTTTGCATGTGGTCGACAGGGCCATCTGGCCAAGGATTGTCGTTCGGGAAACGGGAAAGGGATGCCTCAGACGGGGCGGGGGCATCCCCAGCCACAGTAAGTCCCCACCATACAGTTGTCGCTGCTGCACGGTCAAGTGCAACGACGGTGCAGGGTAGGGTGGGGGACACAGAGGTAGAGATGATGTTAGACTCGGGGGCATCCATATCCTTGGTCCGGGAGGATACAGCCGCACGGATGCCGGGATCACAATCAGTAAGTGAAGCCAGCGTGCATGTAGTGTCAGCAACCGGAGAAACTATTCCTGTGCTAGGACGTGTCACCCTACCTGTTCAGGTAGGGCCTATTGAGGTTGAGCACTCCTTGGTGGTAGTGCAGTCCTTGATCACCCCTGTAATCTTAGGGATTGACTTTTTGCAGGCACATGGCCTTATCTTGGATTTTACCACCACACCAGTGCGTGTTACCACACAACCTGTGCCAGACAACAGTCTTAAGGAAAGTGATCAACAAGTCCTCTATGCAGCGAGGAAGACGAAAGCCAGGGTGTGTGCTATTCAGGAAACAGACGGGCTTTCAGAAGAAGCCATAGATGACTGTGCAATCCCTACATTCGGTGAGTCCAGCCATTATGACATGCCATCATGCACCACAGCCAGGTTTTCCTCTGTTCTGGACGAGTACCGTGAGCTCTTTTGTGATGCACCAGGACAAACCAAGATGGCCGAACATTTTATCCCCACTACGGGCTCACCAATCAAGATTCCACCGCTCAGGATACCGGCTAACTATCGAGTCGAGGTCGAGGATCAGCTTCAACAGATGCTGGCAACCGGTATCATCGAAGAGAGTTCAAGCCCTTGGATGGCTCCCATGGTTTTTGTTCGTAAGAAGTCGGGAGATCTCCGACTGTGTGTTGACTATCGGGAGCTTAACAAGAGAACTGTGAAAGATGCATACCCGTTGCCCAGGCCTGATGAGGCACAGGATCGTTTGGCAGGGTCAGCCGTGTTTTCCACATTGGATTTGCGAAATGGGTACTGGCAGCTACCAATTCATGAAGAGGACCGACCAAAAACAGCTTTCTCCCCAGGCCCTGGACTTGGACTGTTCCAGTTTTGCCGAATGCCTTTCGGTCTATCAGGCGCACCATCATCATTTCAGCGTCTTATGGACAAGGTTTGTCGTGGGCTGCCCTATGTTACAACCTATCTAGACGATGTGCTGATACACTCTGCCAACGATGGGGACCATGAGAAGCACCTTCGGGAAGTGTTTCACCGTCTCACCCAAGCCGGACTAACTCTGCAAGGGAAGAAATGCCGCATTGGTATGTCCCAAGTTGCATACCTTGGCCACCTTTTCTCCTCTGAAGGGATGGCACCGGACCCACAGAAGATTGCTGCAGTCAAGGAGTGGAACACACCCACCGATGTCAGTGGCCTTCTCAGCTTTCTGGGACTTGCCTCGTACTACCGTCGGTACATCCAGGGGTTCGCAGACATCGCTGCCCCTCTACACCATCTTACATCAAAGGGGGTTGCCTTCCATTGGGACAGTACCTGCCAGTCTGCATTTGAGCAATTGAAGGTGGAGCTCACCAAGGCTCCTGTTCTGGCTTTTCCTGACTTTAGTCAGGCAGCTGCTCCATTTCATCTGCAAGCGGACGCTAGTGCCATAGGAATTGGTGCAGTTTTGGAACAGGATGGCCATGTGATAGCCTATGCCAGTCGTGTCCTGTCCTCTTCGGAGCGCAACTACAGCGTTATCCAGAGGGAGTGTCTGGCAGTGGTGTATGCCCTCAAGCAATTCAGGCACTACTTATTGGGACGTCACTTCATCGTGCTAACTGACCATGCCCCATTGCTATGGTTGTCTGCTCAGAAGATGGAGGGTATGCTTGCTCGTTGGGCCTTGGCCATGCAGGAGTATTCCTTCACAATGCAGTACCGGAAGGGTAAGGACAATGGAAATGCTGATGCCCTATCTCGACGGTCACAGCCAGACAGTCGCACAGTTTCTGCTGTGTCGGCTACCAACGGGATGACATTCAACAGAACCAGTTAGACGATCCTGTCATATCAGTGATTCGTGAGGCCCTGCATGCCTCGTCATCTCCACCATCGAACCAAGCATGGCGCAAGCCCCCACTGTCCCGGTATCGCCAATTGTGGCCTCAGCTGATGCTGAGGGATGGAATTGTCTACCGAAATTACTCACCTGGTCCGTCCTCTGTTTCTGTCACGGTCCCTCTTGTTCCCGCTGCATTGCAGCCTTTGTTTCTTGCCCAGTGTCATGACTCCCCCCAAGCAGGACATTTGGGAGCTGAGAAGACAGTCAGTCGCTTACGACATTTAGGCTACTGGGTTGGCATGTTGCAAGATGCTGAAAGTCACTGTCAAGCGTGCTCCAGATGCCAAGAAGCAAAGCCACCAGCCCCACCAAGAGCACCACTCACCAATGTTCCCATTGGCCAACCATGGGAGATGGTCGCTGTTGATATTCTGCAACTTCCTCTGTCCTGCCAGAACAACAAGTACCTGCTCGTGATCCAAGACTACTTTACGAAATGGGCTGAAGCGATTCCACTCCCTGATCAGACGGCCAATCGGATAACGAGAGAGCTCGTTCACGTCTTCACCCGTTTGGGGCTCCCAGCTATACTTCACTCAGACCAAGGTGCAAACTTTGAGAGCACGATCCTCCGTCAGACACTGGGTGCATTTGGGATAAGCAAGACAAGAACCACAGCGTATCACCCCCAAGGGGATGGGATGGTGGAGAGGTTTAATCGAACCCTCCTTCAGATGCTCAGATCATACACCAGTCAGCGAAGTGATTGGGAGCAACATCTGCCTCTGGTTTTGTTCGCTTACCGCTCAGCCACTCACCCTTCTACCGGATTCTCCCCATTCGAACTCATGTTTGGACGCCCAGCCCTGTGTTCAGACTTGCCAGAAATGTCAGCTTTTGAACCAATGTCCTATCAAGCTGAACTACGCAGTAGACTTGCAGAGTTTCGTGACCTAGTCGACACCCATCATGCTCAAGCCGCACACCGTCAGAAGTCTCAGTATGATCAGCATGCGCAGTCTAGGGAGTTCTGTGTGGGTGATCTCGTATGGTTGTCATGCCCTAGAGCAGGGAAGCTTGATGCTAAGTGGGAGGGGGGGTGGAAAATCAAGAAGGTGATTGGATCGAGCAACTATGAGATCGAAGACAGCAAGGAATCGAAGATTGTTCATGCCAACAGGCTGAGACTGCGAGTACAGCCAGATCACCGTGTTCCCCAAGACCAAGAGTGCAATGAGACAATGTGGCAACCACCATCTGTTCAGCATGAAATGCTTTTAACAGATCCACCGCCCAGGCAATTGCAACCACCATCTGTTCAGAGTGAACTTCCTTCCGATGATCCACCAACCAGACGCTATCCTCAACGAGAGCGGAGACCACCAGAACGATTGATAATGACGCAAACATAAAGTGCTCCAGGAGGAGCTTGTTCTGGGAGGGACGAATGTAGCAAGCAGACTTACCTTGTGTACTGTTGCATGACTTTCACATGTTGTGTTGCAACTCTTAATTGTTAATATGTAATGACAAGATCTAGAACCTTCTAGGACCAATGTATATATACACGTGTACTGTACGCTCATGTGGTCCTTGTGTAATAATTGATCTGAGTCTCTGGTGGTTATCGAGTCGCGCGTCTACACGTGTTTTGAGCGCACATGTGTACCTGTGAGTGCGTTGGTGGGTGAAGGTGTGTGTGTGTGTGGGAATATGTATGCATGACATTTGTACATGGGCATCTATGATAATGGCAAGTGGCATAGCACAGTGTTGTGTACTGTTTGGTGTGTGTATCTTGTGCTTGGGCGTTTTTGTCAGTGGTATGTCAAGTCATAGCTCTCTATTACATTGTATTAGTCAACTTCGTTGTTGTATCATTCCTTCCCTCTAGTGTCCCTCCTGCCTTTGTGGTTGAGGCAGATAAAGGCTTCAATTTTTCTCATGTTGATGAATCTTTTGTGTGCCAAAAGAAGAACCACTTTCAGGTGGGAGGAGGAGAGTAGCAGGAGGAGTGGGAGAAGGAAGGTGAGGATGGGAGGGAGGATAGAAGGAGAACTGGAGACTTGTTTGCATGTTAGAGGAACTTAGGTGGGGAGAGAATGATATGACTTAAAGACGTGAGTGGAGAGAGAGGATGGAGTACAATACCAAATGTCCTGCCCCCCCCATCTGCTGCTGCATTGTCTCTCATAGGTCAGTGTGACTGCCAGTGTTTCCAAGCAACCAAAGTTTCTCAGGATCAATAATGACTTGAAGTTGATCAAGTACTATGCACTTCACCTCTATGGCATTAAGGTAGGTGTGTGTGTGTGTGTGTGTGTGTGTGTGTGTGTGTGTGTGTGTGTGCGCTCTCTCTCTGTGTGTGCTCTTTAATAGGACTGTGTGGGTGTGGGTGGATGGGTGAGGGTGTGCTTGTGTGTGGTGGGGGTATATAGACCATTATGTGTGTGTATGGTTGGATGAAGCATGTAATGTACACAAGTGCCATGTTCCCACACCCACTACTTTATTTGTACAGTTGGAATCAGAAAACACTGTCATCACACTGGAACAATCTGCTGTGGACAGATCAAAGAAAGCATTCCTCCCACACAAGTGAGTACCAATGACACTGCTTGCCTGTACCAGCTTTTGAGCTATGTGTAAGGGGTTGCAAGACATTTGGCAGATCACATTCTGTACTGTATGTTACAACACATGCATATACAGTTCAACCTTGTTCACACCTCTAGCTGCCTGAAGATTGCTATTACGGTATTTCATCTTTGAATGACATGGTCGTTACCATACCTTCTGTCAGACAATAGTTTACTGTAGATTTGTGTTAATTTTAGCAGTTTGACTTTACGTGTGTACCTCTCCTTGGCAATAATTGTCTTTGGCCCCTCCCCTGTTTGATTACAGGATGAACCTCCCTACTGAGAACCCATTTCAGTTGACCATTGGTCGTCTTCACTTCAGTCACACAACAGAGAATAATATGCGCAAGAAAGGGAGACCCAACCCCGACCAGAAGTAAGATAATACTATTGTACTGTATGTGTGGTATGTGTGGTGTGTGTGGTGTGGTGTGTGTGGTGTGTGATGTGTGTGGTGTGTGTAGTGAAAACAGTCAAGGATTGCATGCTTTGGCTTTAGTTCTTGTACCTCATCATGCTTAGCTGCTTGCCATGTAAGTCTAGCCCTTCACTCTTTTCTCCCCTTCCCTCCCCTCTCCTCCTCCCCTCCCCTCCTCCCCTCCCCTCCCCTCCCCTCTCCTCTCCTCCCTTCCCGACCCCTCCCCTCTCCCCCATCAAGTTCTTCTCCCTGGTGGTTGCTGTTCATGCCTACACAAGTGAAGAAGAGTCGTATCCTATAGTGGAACACGTATCAGAGAGGATCATTGTGCGAGTGAGCTCACCTTTACACACACACACATACTAATACTACATGTAACAGGTCCAGTGAGTAATGTGAGCACACTTCACTGAGCCCTCTCATTTGTATTGGGTTGTATAGCCCGTATTGGTATGGTAATTTCTGACAGTATGACGTTTAGTGGTTTGGGGTATCTTACTTCACAAAGTCAATTGTATATTTAATTGGTACTCATTACAGTACATTCTGTTAGATAATTCTTATACCTTTCATTAATTAGTTCATTTTAAATATCTCCATAATTATTATTATCTGTATAATATTATACTTAGTATTATAATACTTTATGACTTACAGTACTATTGTAGCATTATTACATCTTATTATAATGGAGCTAGGCCGATTTTTTGTCCGCACTAATCTCGGGAACCGTGCGGAGGGTTCGCAGAAAACCCGGTCCGAATGTCGAAGCACCATCCGGAGGGTGTCTTCGGATGGGTTTCCCTGCGAAAGCTTGCGAAATGAAGGTTTTGCGCCAACTCGCCATACGTTACTATAGGACGCCATTTTTGTTTTACGGAGGAAAGCGAAGTAGACTACGGAATTCACAGCGAATTCCTTTGTTACACAACTCCTCCTGGGATGATGGTGCGACGGCTTCTTTGCTATAGTTTTAGCACAATGTAGAAAGCTGTGGGTGATATAAGCTATATAGCGGAAAGCGCCGTCTTACGCGAGTGAAAGCGGCTCGATGGCGCAAGGATGGGCACAAGTTATGCGGGGTTTAGGTTTGCGCAATGATCTCATGACGTCATCGTAATACGTTTCTTCCAAACAAAGCCATTTGCAACCGTTGCAGTGCGCATATGCCGAACATTAAGGGCAACACCGGACTAACCAATTGCAAGAAGTCAAGACATTCAGAGATGATGAGAGCTCTTCAGAATCAACGACAACTGTCAGAACTCTAAGAACATCACTCAACCTTCGATCACTCACAGGAGTCAGCACCAGGGGAAAAGCAGGAGCCAGCTAAAGGGGAGTCAGCTCAAAGGACCAACCAGGAGTCAACTCATGACAACCAGGAATCAGCTCAAAGGGGCCATCATGAGTCAGTTTTTGTTTAATTTGGAGGGCAATACAAGACACTTGACCTTGCAGAAGGTGATTCATGGTGGAAGAGGAGTCAGCTGCATGCAACTCTCTATAGCTAACTGCAACTGCAGCGTCTATAGCTATCACTCAGTAGCCAGTTTTGGAAGTGCTTTGCATCAGAAGCACTGGCATCGGAAGCACCTGCGTTGGGTGCTGGAGCAGAGGAGGGCGCCGAAGGCGCCCTTCTCTGCTAGTTGATATAATAAGCGTTGGTTAGTTTCTGAAGCTGTAATGTTCTTTGTACATAGCTTATTTATGCCTATTCTGCTTATACATGTTTCTACAGGCATCAAATCCAAGTAATTTTGAGATTGACTGTGATTCCCTGTGGGTCAAAGGTCAGGAGAACGACTCAGTGTACTATTGTGTAAGTCTTTTACTCTGCACAGCCTCTTGCACACAATAAACAGTTTTGTATGATTTGGGCCCTGGGTTTTGTTGGGTTCATATTTTCCTTGGTCCCTCCCCCAGGGCCGAGTGGGCATCAATGTGGATCTTCCCCCAGACGTGCTCTCTGACAGTGGCAACATCCACCTCACTGGACAGCTACTGCAGCCTTCGGATGAGAGACTCAAGCGCAGCATTGCACAAGTGAGCAGTAGGTGGGGTTGGAGGGTGGGGCAGGTTGGTAGGGTTAGATGGTGGGGCAGGTAGGGGGCCAGGTGGGTGGGGCAGGTGGGTGGGGCAGGTGGGTGGGGCTGGTGGGAAATGCATTGAACAGACGTGGAGCATAGTATTTGGGTACAAGGAAAGTGAAGTGGGCTTGTCAGCACAATGAGCATACTGTGAAGTGGACGCTGCCATTTAGTTGAGTTTTGGCAATTTTGGAGTGTGCATGTTTAGTAGTGAATGAATGAGTTGAGTTTGAAATAGGAGGAGGGTAATTTAGAGAGCTAAACTGTGATTAACTGTTTTGTGCCATTCCATTGTTAGGTGGACCCATCAGCACAGTTGCACAGCATTCGCAATCTTCAGTTGTACAACTACCAGTACCAGCACTCAGCTGCCAAGAGGATGTGCTGTGATCCTGTGGAGAGACACATTGGCTTCATAGCACAGCAAGTGAGGGAGGTGCTCCCAGATGCAGTCAAGGAAGTGGTAAGTGTGTGGTGTGGTTGGGTGGGTGTGTATGTGTGTGGGTGGTGTGTGTGTGTGTGTGTGTGTGTGCGTATGTATGCATAGTTCATAATGATTATATACTGTATGTGAATATGTAGATGCATCCTTACTGTCTAAAGATCTAGCCAGTATTAATGCAGTTCGACCACATTCAAAGAGATACACACTCAGACTGCTATAATAGTTCCATTATTACCAGCATGTGCAGTACAGAGTAATACAAGCAGTTTACATGTTTACCATTCAGTGATTTGTATACATGCAGTATGCGTACTGTATGTGTGGGGCTCTATGTGTGATGTGTACCTCCATATCTGCACACTGGACTCAATGTACACCTGTAGGAGTCTACACTGTTGGAAGCTGTGGACACCAAGTCTCCAGGACAACTGCTCACAGTCGATAAGGTATGTACAGTTTTGCACTTGTCTGTGTAGTGGACACACGTTTGTCAGCAAACACACATGTACACACGAGAGAGAGAGAGAGAGAGAAGTCCTTTCCCTTCCTCTCTGCAGGACCGCATTTTCACTGAGTGTGTAGGAGCTGTCCAACACTTGGATAGAATTGTCGTAAGTTTGACTTATGAATCATATCCGTGTAGCAGCCATCTTCTTACTGTGTGTGGATGTGGGTGGGTATCAATTATTACGTGCATGGGAGGTACCTTTTAGGCCACAAATGCAATGGCACATATATTTTGGGCTTTGAAACATCCAGGATTTGTGTAACATTATTATGGAGATTTTCAAGTTCTTTTTGTATATAAACGCACTTTGTGCAATAATTCTAGCGAATGTAAACTTTTATCAATTTTTGCATTACCTATTGACTTCAGTAAAGTGATTAACTATTAGAATTAAAAGCTTTAAATTAAGGTAGTCTATTTATCATGTGTGTGAATGTGGACATGTTGACCAGGGTGCATGTGACATGGCTCCTCTTCCCTACCTTCATCTGTCCACATCAGACATCTCTTGACCAGAGGCTGGCAAACATGGAACAATTTCTCTACAACACCAATTTAAATGGCGTATTACAGAAATCTTTTTAAACTCTATTATCTATTCATTGAGCAGGATCACACAGCATATGTTTGCATACGCACATTTTATATTGAAAGTTTGTTGTCTTTTCTTGCACAGCATTTACACTATTCACACCATCACTCACTGCTGAACTGCATTTAATGCATATTTTTAACAGTCACTCCTTATTGCAATTAGTTTGATGTAATGCAGTTATGATATGAAAGTTTGTTATTAATTGACTGTGTATGGCAAACATGTGATTGCATGTGTTATAATTGTTTGTCAGATGTGAACAATTAACCCAGCCAGATACGAAACCAACATACTCTTGAATGCTAAATAGTAGCAATTCTCTCATAATCAATTTTGGTTTCTTTTCAGAATCAAAATCTATTTCCACTGGAGATTTGCAAGAAGTTTGGAAAGTCTAGAATAAGTGGTTAATTGTGCATTTGATATCGAAGCTAAATTGCTTTTACGAAATGAGCACATTGTCCCTTTACTGAACCATTAATATAATCACACAGCTACAACAGTAGAATATGTACTAAAGCTCCATGTCTTCTACATGATGATCTCCTCAAACTAACTGTAAGTTGTAAGTACGTATATTATAACAAAACACTCTAAACTGACTAGTGTGATATAGTGATGTCTGATCATGTGACTTGTGTGTAATCACATGAGTCTACATGGCGAAAATATGGTTCAGTAAACATACAGCTCCAAGAGCTCTGTGCCCACTCTGTCACCACTCAGTCCCTGTGTGGTGCACCAGCGCACTTGTATGTCCTCTGTGGTGTTCTGCTGAAGGGTCCTCCTGAACCACGGAGCGAGAGCATTGTCACAACAACTGCTTCCAGGGTAGCAGTCCTCTCCATCCCAGAGTGTGTTGTTGGTGAACCACTGTAAGGTTCGAGGCCAGTAGCGTGTAGCAGACTCACAATAGAAGTCCTGTCCCACAAATGTTGGTGAGCTGGCTCCTGGGTTAGCAGCACAGGGACAGTTACAGTCATGGCTCAAGCTTTCCTGGTACCCTCCTGCATATGTCCAAATATGGTTGCGTCCATTCTGAGGCCCATATGTGATTGACAGTCCAGAGAGGTATTCATGGTTTATAGTATTCTGACCATAATACTTGTAAGAGTAGAATGCACATGGATGAAAGTAGGAGAACCCAACGGCCTTCCCACACACATGTCGGTAGCTGAAGTGGTGGGTGGGGAAGATCACAGAATCACATGTTCTCTGTGCAGGGTTGGTAGACCCACACACTCTCTCTCCTGTGTCCAGTTGGTACTGGGTGAGATTGGAGGGGCAGTTGACGGAGGTGTTCTTCATGTCAATGTGAGCCACTCTCATGACTCCCCTCACACCACACTTGTCAGCCTCCATGTAGCAGTAAAAAAGGTGCTGTTCTCAGGGAGTACTCCAGACCCATTGCCAATCCAGTAGTATCCAGATGGAGCTGAGGGGTTGCAGTCAAGGACAGCTCTGCACGAGTCAGCTGGATTGTCTGCAGTGCCTCCTGGGCACTGAACTGTCACTCCAGTTGTGGAGGTACACTCCACAACTACCTTGACTGGTTCATTATTGCAGATCTGTTGGCTGAGATTGTACAGTTCTTCTCTAGCCACCAGTCGAATGATTTCACGAACTTCGTCTAAATTGTCAACAGCTGAAGTACCCGGTGGACCAGGTGGACCTGGGACACCATCTCTTCCATCTCTTCCTGGTGCACCGTCTTTGCCATCTCTACCAGACAGCCCAGGCAGTGAGTGCGGTCTCTGTACATGACTCTGAGATGAGGCACACACTTTAGTGGCATTGGAGGCTGTGTCTGCTTCTTGACTGTTGACAAGTGCTCCCAGGAGCAGGCAGAGGAGAGGTAAGAACAGGTGCATTGTCCTGAATACAGTATCTTCTGAACGCTTGTAGGATGTAAAAACTGCACAAATGCGCTGTGAGAGCTATTAATATAGCTTGTGGTGTGCAAGTAGTGGTGACAGTGGAATAAACATGATGTCATTGGCTTACTATAAACAGTAATTGCATTCCAACTTTGTGTCCTATTATGCATTTGCTTGACAGAGTACACATCTTGTGCAAATGCTGGGGTAGAAACAACTTTATGTGGTTTATGTGGTTGTTGACTATACATTGCATCAGCAAAACACACACACACACACACACACACACACACACACACACACACACACACACACACACACACACACGTATATATTCCAAAGCCATCCAGTACTCATGTGGGGTCTGTGACCAGCATTGTGAGAAGGGGTCGGTAGGGGTTGATCCTGTACACAGTTGACAAAGACCACTGGGTCGAAATGTCCTGCATTTGATTGATCAATAGCAGTTGTACCTTGTTCAAGAACTTTGTATCAGTGAAATATCAATGCAATTGCAACTATGAGCCTCTACAGTATCAAGGGGTTGGCAGTTGAAATTGAGCCATGTACGTGCACGTGTGACCCACCTCATGACAGAATATCTTTTGAGGCCATGAGCCAGGTATAGGTGGCAGTATTGTGTAAAGAGACTACTACTGTAAAAGGTTCAGTCCTATATTCATGCAGTAATGGTCTCTAGTACAGTGAAACTACCCTTGTGTAGGAGACAGTAGTACACGGCACTTTTCTTGGTTCTCATGTATGTGAACATCATTCAGTAAGTATCTATCTTCCTGTGCTTGAAATTCAGATAGATTGTTAGATCGGTGGTTAAACCATGTCATCATGCTTGCACAGAAATTGCAACACTTCCAGCAATTGTTGCCATGGTCAAGTGACTGCAGCTGATCATACCAAAGCCATATAACTGTCCATGGGATGGCAAGTTTCAAGTTTTAAGGCAGCCTGTCCAGCTTTCCTGTGACAGCACACACACACACACACACACACACACACACACACACACACACACACACACACACACACACACACACACACACACACACACACGCACTCATTAGTGCCGTACAGCAGTGCATTTCACCATGCAGTCTTCAACAGCTGAAGAAGGCCTCTGGACCAAAACATTTTGTTGATTACTTCATATGCTACATAAATTAACCCCCGGGGCCCCCTTGAAATACATGGAAAGTGTATTGTAATATAACAGGAACATGCGTTCATAACATATATAGCATGCATGTACAGTAAGAGCATGATCTCCATTCTTTGTTCTACATTACCTTCATGCATGAGTGTGAGTAACATCACAGCCAATTGTATGAAATAGGCATTTCGCTTGTGCCATGTGCTGTCATTGCTCTCTACTGTAGTATTATTAATGTGTGCATTTCATGCTGGACTATAATTATACTATTTATAATGAATAAGCTACAAGTAGTTCAGTGTGTTGGTGTTAGCTGTGGTTGGGTTGGAGTGTCTGTATGCAGTAGTGGGATGGTCATTATCATCAGTTACTAGTTTACTGCTGTGTTTCCTACTGTCTCGGAAATGAAAGCAAAGCAGAATTACAGGAACACTGCAGTACACAACACAGTCGGTTTTAATTAGCAGAGCTTATTATGGTAAAGGTGCATCTATTGTGCAATATGGTACACTACAGTCTAGCTTATATGAATACTTTTCCACAATATGCATTTACAGATCTACAGTAAGTGCAGGTGGAATGGACAAGCATGCACACACACACACACACACACACACACACACAAACAAACACACACACACACACACACACACACACACACACACACACACACACACACACACACACACACACACACACACACACACACATATATGTATGTCATACACACAATTATGCCAAAGCCATCCAATACTCAGGTGGGGTCTGTTGCCAGCATTGTGAAAAGGGGTTGGCAGTTGAAATGAACCACGTGCATGTGCACCGGTACCCCCATGACCCACCTATGCCCCACCCCATGCCCCACCCCATGTCCCACCCCATGTCCCACCTATGCCCCACCCCATGCCCCACCTCATGTCCCACCCCAAGTCCTGTCCTACAAATGGTGGTGAACTAGCTCCTGCATGGTCTACATAGAATCCAAGGACAGTTAGTGTCATGCTATAAATATGTATAATACTCGCCAACATGCAGTATGTCCAAATATGGTTGCATCCATTTGAGGCCCACATGTGATTGGCTGTCCAGACGCATAATTATAATTTTATGCCTGGTGTATGGTATTCCAACCATAATGCTTGTAATACATACCAGAATGCACATGGATGGTAGTAGGAGAACCCAACAGTCTTCCCACACGCATACTGGTAGCTGAAGTGGTGGGTGGGGAAGATCACAGAGTTGCATGTCTGTGATGCAGTGCACGTGGTGCTAGCGCCACACACTCTCTCTCCTGTGTCCAGTTGGTACTGGGTGAGAGGGGAGGGGCAGTTGACGGAGGTGTTCTTCATGTCAATGTGAGCCACTCTCATGACTCCCCTCACACCACACTTGTCAGCCTCCATGTAACAGTACATGTTGTGAATTGGTGATAAGGTGGCTACTCCATTTATGATGCAGTAGTATCCAGATGGGGTTAGAGGGTACCATGCAGGGTTGGGGTGTTCTGCCAAACTGTGTTCATGGAATTTTGCGAACCCAGGCTAGTAAGAAGGAATCTAATGTGTGAACTTCCTGGCCTACAGCCCTCTTCAAAGAAATATAGAGGAATATGTATAACCAGCCCCTTATAATCACATTGGCCAAAATCCATGCTGTAGATCGACTTGAACTCTATACAGCATAAAATTAGGAATATCTAAATGAATAATTGTAGCATTTATTCGAATGCTACCTTTTTATGTATATGAACACACTCATGGCACTGACCTAAGAAGTTGCAGAAATCACTAGCTGGAGATTGTGAATCACTTCACGAATATTGCTTTAATAGCTGTCATAATATATAGTTCATGAATATATTGGTAGTTGATACTATATGTTAGGATGATGTAGTCATTGGCCTCTCTCGTCAGATTTAGCTCCTGAATACAGACCCATGTATAATGGAGACTGCATGGCATGAAATATGGCATCTAATTTAATTGTATACAGCAGCCAAGAGTTCAGTATGCAATTGATTTAACTCTATTATATGAGGCCACTTACTCTGCTCTGAACCATTAATGTTGTTATGATCACACAATTACTACAGTAAGGATATGAAGAAAAGCTCCATATCTTCTACAATGATAACCTCCCCAAACTAACTGTAAGTTGTAAGCATACAACAAAACACTCTAAGCTGACTAGTGTGATGTAGTGATGTCTGATCATGTGACTTGTGTGTGATCACATGAGACACATGGTTCAGTAAATGTACAGCTCCAAGAACTCTGTAGCCACTCTGTCATAAAGCAATCCCTGAGCATGTCCAGTGCACCAACGCACTTCAATGTCCTCTGTGGTACTCTGGCTAAGTGTCCTCCTGAACCACGGAGCAAGAGTACTGTTACAGCAACTGCTTCCAGGGTAGCAGTCCTCTCCATCCCAGAGTGTGTTGTTGGTGAACCACTGCCTGGGAGGGGGAGGTCGGTAGCGTGTAGCAGACTCGCAATAGAAGTTCTCTCCCACAAATGGTGGTGAGCTGGCTCCTGGGTTAGCAGCACAGGGACAGTTACAGTCATGACTAAAGCTTTCTTGGAACCCTCCTGCATATGTCCAAATATGGTTGCGTCCATTCTGAGGCCCATATGTGATGGACAGTCCAGACACATATGCATCGTTTACTTTGAACTGATCATAAAATTTGTGAGGGTAGAATGCACATGGATGATTGTAGGAGAACCCAACTGCCTTCCCACACACATGTTGGTAGCTGAAGCTGTGGGTGGAGAAGATCACAGAGTCACATGTCACTCCTGCAGGGTTGGATGCCCCACACAGTCTCTCTCCTGTGTCCAGTTGGTACTGGGTGAGAGGGGAGGGGCAGTTGACAAAAGTGCTCTTCATGTCAATGTGAGCCACTCTCATGACTCCCCTCACACCACACTTGTCAGCCTCCATGTAGCAGTACATGCGGTGAATTGGTATTGCTAACTGTGGGGCTACTCCATTGTTGATCCAGTAGTGTCCTGATGGAGCAAAAGGGTTGCAGTCAAGGATGGCACCACAGGAGGTGGCAGGTCTGTTGCGAGAGCTCCCTGGACACAATGCTACTGGAGGATAAGTATATGTTCCAAATTCCTCCTTAGCCACCAATCGCACAATATCTCGAATCTCCATCTGGTCTATTCTTGCTGATTGCCCAGGAGGCCCCATAGCACCATTCAGACCGTCTCTTCCATCTCTTCCATGCGCACCAGGTGGGCCAGGTGGACCCGGTGGCCCATGAAGGCAAGAACACACTTGCAGGAGGAAGTTAACGAGCTTCGAGCGCAGTACTGACTTCAGTGGGATACAAGACGTTTCGATCCGTAGATCTTCATCAGTTGTAATACAAAACTTAGGGAAGCGCGACATTAAATAAGGGTGTGTGTGTCATTGAGTGTCAAAAGTTTGGCGGGGGGTGATGTAATGGGTGCATCTAATTAGGAGTAAAGGGGGTGATAGGCAATAGAATGAATAGGGGTGGGAGGTGAGGTAGGGTGAGGTGGCCTGGGGTCAGTCAAGGGGGAGAGTGAGAAGGAGTTGAAGAGAAGGTGAGAAGAGTTTGGGAGCCACCTCCCAAACTCCTACACATTCCATATGTCAAAGGAGTCAGTGAGCGAATTGAGAGGATGTGCAAACCACTGGGAGTGAAAACAGTGACGTCATCCCGAAGCACTCTCAGATCCTCATTAGTGAAGGTGAAGCAGCCAAGATCGGACAGGAAGAAGAAGGGAGTAGTCTATGAGGTACCGTGCAAGGATTGCCCAAGTGTATACATTGGGGAGACAGGAAGAACCTTGGAGAAGCGGATCAGTGAGCACAAGACTGCAGTAAAGAAGAATGACCCCAAGAATGGGATTGCTGTGCACTCCTGGACCAACCAGCACCAGGTCAACTGGGAAGCCGCTACAGTCAAACAAGAGGAAGGTAGCTATTGGAAGAGAAGGGTCCTAGAGGCCCTGCACATCCACCAGCAACCCCAAACCTCTAACTTGGACTGTGGACTTAACATTAATCCCTCCTGGCTCCCCTTGTTGAACAAGCCTCCTTCTCACTCTCCCCCTTGACTGACCCCAGGCCACCTCACCCTACCTCACCTCCCACCCCTATTCATTCTATTGCCTATCACCCCCTTTACTCCTAATTAGATGCACCCATTACATCACCCCCCGCCAAACTTTTGACACTCAATGACACACACACCCTTATTTAATGTCGCGCTTCCCTAAGTTTTGTATTACAACTGATGAAGATCTACGGATCGAAACGTCTTGTATCCCACTGAAGTCAGTACTGCGCTCGAAGCTCGTTAACTTCCTCCTGCATCGTGAACACGCAGTAATGAACCTCTACAGTATCAAGAACACACTTGAGTGGCATTTGGAGCTGTCCTCACTTCATGGCCCTTGCCTGCTACCAATGGGAGCAGGGAGGTAATAATAAGGAAACAAAGAGGTGTCATTTATCCCACAGTTGCCACTGTAGCATAATAAGTAGTTGTTACAGTGGTTGTGTTGGAACACCCTTTTAAATGCTTGCATTGAAACCAGAACGTTCTATTTGTAATAATGACGTGCAGTATAATGAACCTGCATGTGCTAATAGCTTGGTGTGATGCATCCATCCATTAAAATGTAGCAATGCTTACATAAATTTGTCCATTGCTTGAGTCGATTGTGACGAAAAAGGCTGCAATGAAGTTGTTAGCATTAATTTGTTTGCTTTCATATTAATACTATGGGGAGGAAGCAACTTATGCATGTAAATGCAGGCACACTGTAATTACTAGCATGGTAGCATATATGAGTAGGTGTGCATGGTTGCATAATGGGCTAGCTATTATGTCTACCATGTCTATAATAACATTGTGTGACATTGTACATAGTTGACATGCAGCATGGCATGAATGAAATTTATGCAGTTTTATGATATTGTGTGTGGTAACTGTACGTACGTATAAGGCCTCCAACAGGTACATACATCTCATAATGGTTGAGATGTTGTGCTGATCAATTTCTAATGCTGTCATAATATGAATTAATGATGCATTCATCCTGAGACCTGCACTACATACTTTATTTGCTATTGATAGATGAGCATTTGATAGGGCTTGTTTGATGGTATGTGTCCTGAAGATATGTCAATGTCGACTTTCATGCAACTATATTATTATACAATACCCATGTATTATATACCCAAACAGCCATCCAATTGCCAGCATAATGGATATGAACAATACGTACGTCTGTCACACAGGCATGGTTGACAGTATAATTATTCTATATAGCCGCAAATCACATGTCTTGTAATTCTGTTGTATCTTGCACATATATAGTATACACATATAGACTATACAGGGGACCAGAACAGCCATTCAACACAGGCAGTTGTTTACATACTAGGTACACATTATGATATTTAGTCTCTTCCCAAAGTGAGTGTGTGGGCTGGTGCAAATGGACCTGTTGCCACTGCAGTACACAACTCAGTCCATTTAGTACCAGAGCCTAATTATATGTTGGTAGAAATGTATGCATTGTGCAATGGTACACAACAGTCAGCTTATGACTATGTATACTTATGTAACTCTCCACACTATGCATTCATAGCCCAGCATACACGCATACACACACACACACACACACACACACACACACACACACACACACACACACACACACACAAATACACACATGTTAGCTATTGTATTTTATGTACT
This sequence comes from Ianthella basta, assembly GCA_964019415.1. Classification (NCBI taxonomy): domain Eukaryota; kingdom Metazoa; phylum Porifera; class Demospongiae; order Verongiida; family Ianthellidae; genus Ianthella; species Ianthella basta. The sequence continues at coordinate 9,295,974 of OZ025872.1, read as the reverse complement.
GTTCATTTCTAGCAACCTTAATGCCTATATATAGCTATATTGATCCAAGTGCATACAGACTTCTAGGCAAATCATAATTAGCTGTTTACATGTAGTGATTAAGCTCTCAACGAAACTGTGTATCACTTGACCTTCTCACACACTAGAAACACATACATTCACACCAGATGCCCACCCATACAATTCATACACTTCACAACTGTTGAACAGAAGCACTCACACACCATTACTGTGCATATGGGCACCAATACACACATGTACAGTACCAAATTAAACCACTGTGATAAGGGATGATTTGATCTTCCATTGGTTTCCTTTCAACCACAGGCCAGTATGCAGACACACACAACGCACACATGATACACTTACTCTCACACACGTGTTATACACACATCTACACATGAGATTCGTAGACACTAGCCAATGGACAATTGTGTCCATTGGTAAGTGTCTATGAATCTCTATGTACTGTTATTGATCAATATGATTCATAAATTCCATACCTTAAGTGTGCTATGTAATCTAAATTGATATAGCAGTATTCCACACAATTTCTGATAATTCCTGACTGTATAATTACGTATGCTGATGCAGAGCAGTTATTAATGCTTTTTGCATATGCTTGATGTAAACTGTTCATAACTTTACTGTTGTTAGAGGTATAGTATTGTTTATAGTCTAAACGTGTCCATGTACAGTATACAGGAAAAGTCATGTACAGGATCAAATCAAGATAGCACAGAAGTGCCTCTTCAGGCTAGAAAAATGGAGCTAGTTTCAACATTTCAATTGTGAGCCTTTCATAGCATGATACTTTCCCTAGCACCAGCTCCTTTCAGTGTTCTCTGTGGCATTCTCTTGAGGTCTTTTCCTGAACCAACAGTTTTATTTAGCTTCAAACAAATTTGCATGCTTCCACAGTAACCAACATATCCATGAATGTATATAATTATTGCAATTATTGAGCATGTTAATGGATACCTTCATACATTGAGAGTAGTTCTGTAGTCCAAATAAAGTGGATGCATGTCCACACAGTTTCTAATAATTATTGATTATGTAGAATAATATATTTTGTACTGGCACACAGTGAGTGATGTATATACATTCCTTGGCTTTACTGGTGCATGTAGTGTACAGAATCACATCCTCACTCTAGTAAATGTAGAGTTCCACCAGTTCGACTCCGAGTCTTTCATAACCATGAGAATTCCCATTGCACCAACACACTTCTATGTCCTCTGTGGTATTCTCCTGAATTTTCCTCCTGAACCACGGAGCAAGAGCATTGTTACAACAACTGCTTCCAGGGTAGCAGTCCTCTCCATCCCAGAGTGTGTTGTTGGTGAAAAACCTCTTAGGTGTTGGCCAGGGAGGTGGGTAACGAGTGGCTGACTCGCAATAGAAGTCCTGTCCCACAAATGGTGGTGAGCTGGCTCCTGGATTAGCAGCACAGGGACAGTTGCAACCATGTGAGTCCCTTTCCTGGTACCCTCCTGCATATGTCCAAATATGGTTGCGTCCATTCTGAGGCCCATATGTGATTGACAGCCCAGCTACATATGCATGGTTTATTGTGTTCTGATGGGAATAGTTGGAATAGAAGAATGCACATGTTTGGAAGTAGGAGAACCCAACAGCCTTCCCACACACATGTTGGTAGCTGAAGTGGTGGGTGGGGAAGATGACAGATTCACACCTCACTCCAAAAATGTTGGTAGTCCCACACAGTCTCTCTCCTGTGTCCAGTTGGTACTGGGTGAGAGGAGAGGGGCAGTTGATGGAGGTGTTCTTCATGTCAATGTGGGCCACTCTCATGACTCCCCTCACACCACACTTGTCAGCCTCCATGTAGCAGTACATGTGGTGAGTCTGCTGGCGTCCATTGCATATCCAGTAGTAGCCAGATGGGGCCCAAGGATTACAGTTGAGAACGGCACCACAGGAGGTGGCAGGTTTGCTGGAAGAACTCCCGCTGCATGATTCATACTAAAACTAAGGCTTATGACACCTTATAGACATAAATAGTACGTAAATATGTATACATGTAGGAGATATATATTTTGTGCCTGGCCCAGTGCAAGACATTGTGGGGTGTTTATTCCAGAGGGCCCTCTTCCTCAGTGAACCTGTGTGCCACTTCAAGTGAAGACCAGTGAGCTATAGCCTCAATCACACCACTATTTCCTACACTATGGCTACCTATTTGTTGTAATGTATGCAATTATGCATGTAAATAGTTGTAATTATATAATTTTGTATATACGCACGTACACAAGTGCCACAACAGTGCTTAATCCTATCTCCTACAGAGCTAGGGTTGCTCCAACTGTACATGAGCAGAGATCGATCAAGGCAAGAAGTTTGGAAAGTCTAGAATATGTGGTTAATTGTGAGTTGATTTCCAAGGCAAGTTTGCTTCAATGAAATGAGCACATTGTCTCTGCACTGAACCATTAATATAATCACACAACTACAACAGTAGAATATGAAAGATTTGAAAGCTCCATGTCTTCTACATGATGATCTCCTGAAACTAACTGTAAGTTGTAAGTATACAACAAAACACTCTAAACTGACTAGTGTGATGTAGTGATGTCTGATCATGTGACTTGTGTGTGATCACATGAGTCTACACGATGAAAATATGGTTCAGTAAACGTACAGCTCCAAGAGCTCTGTGCCCACTCTGTCACGATGCAGTCCCTGTCCTGTGCACCAGCGCACTTCTATGTCCTCTGTGGTGCTCTGCTGAAGTGTCCTCCTGAACCATGGAGCGAGAGCATTGTCACAACAACTGCTTCCAGGGTAGCAGTCCTCTCCATCCCAGAGTGTGTTGTTGGTGTACCACTGATAGGTGTGAGGTGGGTAGCATGTAGCAGACTCGCAATAGAAGTCCTGTCCTACAAATGGTGGTGAGCTGGCTCCTGGGTTAGCAGCACAGGGACAGTTACAACCATTACTAAAACTTTCCTGGTATCCTCCGGCATATGTCCAAATATGGTTGCGTCCATTCTGAGGCCCATATGTGATTGACAGCCCAGCTACATATGCATGGTTTATGGTATTCTGACCATGCCTGTAATACCAGAATGCACATGGATGGAAGTAGGAGAACCCAACAGCCTTCCCACACACATGTTGGTAGCTGAAGTGGTGGGTGGGGAAGATCACAGAGTCACATGTCTGTCCTGCAGGGTTGGTAGACCCACACACTCTCTCTCCTGTGTCCAGTTGGTACTGGGTGAGAGGGGAGGGGCAGTTGACAGAGGTGTTCTTCATGTCAATGTGAGCCACTCTCATGACTCCCCTCACACCACACTTGTCAGCCTCCATGTAACAGTACATGCGGTGAATCGGTATCATCAACTGCGGGGCTACTCCACTCTTGATCCAGTAGTATCCTGATGGAGCAAAAGGGTTGCAGTCGAGGATAGCACCACAGGAGGTGGCAGGTCTGTTGCGAGAGCTCCCTGGACACAATGCTACTGGAGGGTAAGTATATGTTCCAAACTCCTCCTTAGCCACCAATCGTACAATATCTCGAATGTCAGCCAGGTCTAACCCTGATGGTCCAGGTGAGCCTGCAGCACCATCCCTGCCATCTCTTCCATCTCTTCCATGTGCACCGGGTGCTCCACGAGAACCGGATAGGCCATTCCTCCCATCTCTGCCAGGTTGTCCAGGTGGACCTGCAGCACCGCTCAGGCCTAATCTTCCATCTCTGCCGGGCACACCAGGTAGTCCAGGTGGACCCTGAGGCCCATACAGGCTTGGACAAGCACACACGTGGGTTGCATTTGGGGCTCTGCTGACTTCATGACCCTTGCCTGCTACCAAAGGGAGCAAGGAGGAAATGAGAAGGAAACAAAGAAGAGGCATCCTCTGCAATTTCTGCAGTAAGTGGTACAATATTGTTGTGAGTGAGTTATAACAGTTACTAGGTTGAGCACTTCTTTATATATACCGGCACTGAGTGAAGCCATTGAATGCAGGGCATGTTGCAGTGATGCTGTGCTGTTAGTTTGACATAAATATGTATGTCCCTTTCAATGTGTATGCGTGATATACTGTATGTATTTCTTTAATTTTTTATCTTGCCACTGGGAGGTGGAGACGGGGAGCGAGTGTGGGTTGGGCAGTAGGCAGTTGTTTACAAGGAGCACATAATGCTCCAAAGTGAGTGTGTGGGCTGGTACAAATGGACCTGCTACCACTGCAGTACACAACTCAGTCCATTTAGTACCAGAGCCAAATATTGTAAAATGTATGCATTGTGCAGTGGTACACAACAGTCAGCTTATGACTATGTATACTTATACACAGTAACTCTTCATGCATTCATAGCCTAGCTGTATATGCAGACAACATACATACACATGCAAGCACGCACGCACACACACACACTCATACACACACACATGTACACACACACACACACACACACATGCACACACACACACACACACACACACACACACACACACACACACACACACACACACACACACACACACACACACACACACATACACACACACACACACACACATACACACACACACACACACTCACCCACAGAATATATTCCTCAATTGCACGATTGTTCATCAGTCAGAGTAGTGTGTACCATTACAACTCATTGGAAAATGGTATGAGTAGCTTCTACTAGACATACGGCAGTATGCACACACTACTTGCACACCTCACACACATCACAGCAGAAGCACTCATACACAACACGTACGCGCACTCACACTGTAGTGTACTACTGTATTATAATGTACTGTGTGGGTTGGGCACTAGGCAGTTGTGTACAATGAGCACATAATGCTCCAAAGTGAGTGTGTGGGCTGGTACAAATGGACCTGCTACCACTGCAGTACACAACTCAGTCCATTTAGTACCAGAGCCTAATATGGTAAAGGGGTATGCATTGTGCAGCGGCCCACAACAGTTCAGTCTGGTTCGTGACCACCATCCACCTAATGCATTCATTCACAAGCCAATAATGCAGACACACATGCACAATGCCTTAACTATGTACAAGCTTTTCATCAGTCAGTCAGTGTAATACATATGTATACAGTAAGTCATAGGAATTTGGTGCTAGTGCCTTCCCTTGTATAGGTACGTGTGCAGATACAGCCAACTCTCATTACTTAACTCTCATACTCCATATTCTTTCATAGGACATTCAGAGATGCACATGCTTACACACACACACACACACACACACACACACACACACACACACACACACACACACACACACACACACACATACAACACACACACACATGCGCATCAATACACACATGTTATCTATTGTATTATACGTACTGTTCATTTCAAGCAACCTAAAATGGCCTATAGAGCTGATCCAAATGCATGCAGGCTTCCAGGCAAAACATAATTTCATAGCTATTTACATGTAGTAATTAAGCTCTGAACGAAACTGTGCATCATTTGACCTTCTCACACACCAAACACACATACATTCAAACCAGATGTCCACCAACACAATTCATACACTTAACAACTGCATGTTGAACAGAAGCACTCACACACCATTACTGTGTACATAAGGGTACCAATACACATGCACAGTGTATACCACACTACTTCAAAGATGTTGGCTCGCTTGAATATATAGAATTAAGCAACTTTAGCCACAGCAATTAAGGAATGGTCTAAACTAATCTTCCACTGGTTTCCTTGCAACCACAGGCCATGCAGTATACAGACACACACAACACACACATGACACACTTAGCTTGCACACACATATTATACACATGTTTCTGATAATTATTGATTATGTAGAATAATATATTTTGTACTGGCGTATAGTGAGTGATGTATATACATTCCTTGACTTTACTGGTGCGTGTAGTGTACAGAATCACATCCTCACTCTAGTAAATGTAGAGTTCCACCAGTTCGACTCCGTGTCTTTCATAACCATGAGAATTTCCGTTGCACCAGTGCACTTCTATGTCTTCTGTGGTATTCTCATGAAGTGTCCTTCTGAACCACGGAGCAAGAGCATTGTTACAACAATTGCTTCCAGGGTAGCAGTCCTCTCCATCTCCATCCCAGAGTGTGTTGTTGGTGAAAAACCGCTTAGGTGTTGGCCAGGGAGGTGGGTAACGAGTGGCCGATTCGCAGTAGAAGTCCTGTCCCACAAATGGTGGTGAGCTGGTTCCTGGGTTAGCAGCACAGGGACAGTTGCAACCATGTGAGTCTCTTTCCTGGTACCCTCCTGCATATGTCCAAATATGGTTGCGTCCATTCTGAGGCCCATATGTGATTGACAGCCCAGCTACATATGCATGGTTTATTGTGTTCTGATGGGAATAGTTGGAATAGAAGAATGCACATGGATGGAAGTAGGAGAACCCAACAGCCTTCCCACACACATGTTGTTAGCTGAAGTGGTGGGTGGGGAAGATGACAGAGTCACACCTCACTCCAAAAATGTTGGTAGTCCCACACAGTCTCTCTCCTGTGTCCAGTTGGTACTGGGTGAGAGGGGAGGGGCAGTTGATGGAGGTGTTCTTCATGTCAATGTGAGCCACTCTCATGACTCCCCTCACACCACACTTGTCAGCCTCCATGAAACAGTACATGTGGTGAGTCTACTGGCGTCCATTGCATATCCAGTAGTAGCCAGATGGGGCCCAAGGGTTGCAGTCGAGAACGGCACCACAAGAGGTGGCAGGCTTGCTGGAAGAACTCCCTGGACACATTGTTACTGGAGGGAATGTGCACTTTCCAATTTCCTCCTTAGCCACCATTCGTACAATATCCCTGACCTCTGCCAGGTCTAGTACTGCCGATGGTCCAGGTGGACCAACAGCGCCATCCCTGCCGTCTCTTCCATCTCTGCCATGCACCCCAGGTGGTCCAGGTGGACCCTGAGGGCCATACAGACTTGGAGTGGAACACACTTGGGTTATGTTTGGGACTGAGCCCACTTCAGGACAGTCACCTGCTGCCAGTGAGAGAAGGGAGAAAGCGAGAGAGAGACAAATTAGTTGAGACATTTTTGGCTGTGGCTGTAGAAGTAATACCAACTTGTGAAAGTTAGCAAATTAACTCATCTCATTTATATACCTTCACTGAAGCCAGACAATGCTATGATGTAGCCGTGCTACTATAAATAGCTATAGGCTGTAACAAGTACTAAGGTGCGACAGTACTACAGTGTAATAATAATATTTGATGTGCTTGAACTTGCCTGTTTGGTGTTGGTTACAAGTGTACATGACTTGTGCTAGTGGCAAAGTATAAAATAGTTACATTTGCCAATTAGTCATATAATTATAATGTATTGAGGATCAACAGACATAATCAATGCAAATACCGTATAATTACAAATTGTTTAGTGTGTAACTTACTCAGTTTGTGCATTATATAATTACATTGTCATGTACTAGAGCCTACTATAGTTAGTTATATATAATGTCCAAGGCTTTCACCTATAGTCTCTGTGCATGACAATGCACCAGCTGTTAGTGTGTGTGTGTGTGTGTGTGTGTGTGTGTGTGTGTGTGTGTGTGTGTGTGTGTGTGTGTGTGTGTGTGTGTGTGTGTGTGTGTGTGTGTGTGTGTGTGTGTGTGTGTGTGTGTGTGTGTGTGTGTGTGTGTGTGTGTGTGTGTGTGTGTGTGTGTGTGTGTGTGTGTGTGTGTGTGTGTGTGTGTGTGTGTGTGTGTGTCATTGGCCAGTGTAGATGGTAGCATCCGTAAATTGTATTTGTGTGTGCTTGTTGAAACCACAAGTGTTTTAACATGGATGTAGTGAATTTGGAAGCAACCACTCATCCAGGCTACAAATTTTAGTGGCAATTAGATGTAGCATTTTCAAAAGTCAAGAAAGTAGTGGCTATACGTTTTGAGCAATTCAACTCTTTGCAAAGAGAAATATTTCAATAGCGGGCAACATTTTGCAAGTTTTGTGCTACTCACTAAGTTTGCTAAAATTAGCACTAGTTGAAATTTGTATATTGTCTTAATGAAGGTAACCATGAGTACACCACAGTGAAGAGCTCAAATTAGGAAGAAACAGTTGTCAGCGAGTGTTCCATCATTCTGATGACTGAGATGGGTGATCACTGGTAGCCATATGCATGAATAAGGATGGATCTTTCTGATCAGCCTCACTGTGACACTGGGACTACAGTGTCACAGCAAGGTACATAGGGATATTATTCAATGATTACCTGTTTAACATATAAATAGTTTGTAATAAATTTATATTGATAACAACACCAATAAGTATATAAATAAGTGCAAACAGCAGTAGCAACATTTAATAATGATATGCAAGAAAGAATGTGTACTTAGATAAGTCAAACTTTCATACAATTAATTCAAGTGACACATCAGAAATAATAATAATAAAATGACAATGATGCATGATTCATACTAAAACTAAGACTTATGATACCTTATAGACATAAATAGTACGTAAAAATGTATACATGTAGGAGATATATATTTTGTGCCTGGCCCAGTGCAAAGACATTGTGGGGTGTTTATTCCAGAGGGCCCTCTTCCTCAGTGAACCTGTGTGCCACTTTAAGTGAAGACCAGTGAGCTATAGCCTCAACCACACTCCTATCTCTTACAGAGCTAGGGTTGCTCCAACTGTACATGAGCAGAGATTGATTGAGGCAAGAAGTTTGGAAAGTCTAGAATATGTGGTTAATTGTGCGTTGATTTCCAAGGCAAGTTTGCTTCTACGAAATGAGCACATTGTCTCTGCACTGAACCATTAATATAATCACACAACTACAACAGTAGAATATGAAAGATTTGAAAGCTCCATGTCTTCTACATGATGATCTCCTCAAACTAACTGTAAGTTGTAAGTATACAACAAAACACTCTAAACTGACTAGTGTGATGTAGTGATGTCTGATCATGTGACTTGTGTGCATGTGATCACATGAGTCTACATGGTGAGAATATGGTTCAGTAAACATACAGCTCCAAGAGCTCTGTGGCCACTCTGTCACGATGCAGTCCCTGTCCTGTGCACCAGCGCACTTCTATGTCCTCTGTGGTACTCTGCTGAAGTGTCCTCCTGAACCACGGAGCGAGAGCATTGTCACAGCAACTGCTTCCAGGGTAGCAGTCCTCTCCATCCCAGAGTGTGTTGTTGGTGAACCACTGCTTGCTTTCTTCTGGAGGTGCGTACCGCGTAGCTGACTCGCAATAGAAGTCCTGTCCTACAAATGGTGGTGAGCTGGTTCCTGGGTTAGCAGCACAGGGACAGTTACAACCATTACTA
>OZ025872.1:9256677-9281677 GCA_964019415.1 Ianthella basta | reverse complement strand
TTAATGGACCAGTTCTGTAAGTGTACATAGACACACATGGATTGATCAAGCAGGCATTCTCAACGTACATTCCCATGCAGCTGGCTGCATGATTGCTTCACTACACTTGAATATGCAGGGAGGTCCTATGCATATGGACACAGTATTGTAATGTATATAGGTTGTTTCACAATAGGTCTCTCTACACTAACTTCACACATTGAAAATTACCTCGACAAAGCAGCAGATTTCATCACCTCTTCATTAACAAAGATGTTGACTGCTTCAAACGCGCCCACTCAGAAAGATAACTGATGTTGCTCATAGTATGACATGTAGTGTATCTCTCCAAATGCAATTTCATGTATATGTGCTTGACTGTGTGTGTATGTGCATGCGTTGAAATGTACAGTATAATTATGCAATATACACGAGTGGTATGTTCCCATACCCACTTCTTAATATGCACAGTTGGAATTAGAAAACACTGTCATTGCATTGGAGCAATCTGCTGTAGACAGATCAAATAAAGCATTCCGTCCACGCAAGTTTACACCACACTGTCTGCCTGTACCAGCACATAAACTGAACGAGGGCAACGAGCCAATTAATGTGAAGTTGTGAAGTTACATTACAGCACATGCTTGCGTATGCAGTTACAGTATATAACCTACTTCACACCTCAAGCTGCCCAAGGATGAACCTTTCAGTATAATTTCAGCTTCCAATAACATATTGTCATTGTATTTGTACATTGTACCAGCCAACATTGTGAGCTTACAGAGCTGTCCGTGGCCTGCAGGTTGTGTAGAGTGGTTGGCTGATACAGAATCTGTCCACCGCATGCTTGTAACACTTCACATTCTGGGAGTGGGCTACAGGCTAGGTAATGAAATACAGTGGAGGTATGACCACACATACGTACCTCCACTGTAGTTCAGTAAGTAGTTGATGAAGCAGAATTGGTGATGATTGAGAATTTCAGACAATCCATAATAGCCACATTACAATTGTTGGATGGTGAGGGTTTCAGTCTCCAGGCTAGCTAGGGTAGTCCTTAAGACACAGCAGCTAGCCCCTACCAAAACATCAAATTGATTTACCGACAGATGTCTTGACGTACATAACATTCTGAATGTCCACTTGAGTGTTACTGCTGGTTGGCCCCCAGAGGAGTGGTACCCTAGCTAAAGGGCTACTCTGGTGAACATTCACCTAATGGTCGCTCGACTTCTGTTGTATTTGAAGTTGTAGCTATCTCTCAGAAGAGTGTTTACACTGCCTTTTAACTACGTATTAATAATAACAGTATTACTTAAACATGTTCTTCATTAACAACCCATTCCTGGGATACACAGTGAAATATTAATGATTTTGAGCTAGCAACCAGAGTGTTCAGAGTGTCGTCATTATTTGTAAATACATGCACATGTAAGACCATCATTATGCCAGTAACATTAATTGGAAACATTTGTGGTGTTTGGGGCGGAAGCTCACTGTTTCCCTGGTGAAATTAGGCACCACTTCAAGTGAAGACAAGTGAGCTAGCCTCAGCCCAAGTGCACTCCACTAATTAGTAAATACAGAGGATTACTTCAACTGTACATGTGTAGAGAGGCAATGCAGATGGTGTACAATGCATGTGTTAGGGACCATCAAATCCATCAGCTCTATTACTGCAATGACAATGTAGTCCCTTTTCCATAAATTTACTGCTTGCATGTTCCCACACATACAGGTTGCTTGTGGAAACATATCGTATAACATTAATTTTGAACTGACTGTCAGTGTGTTATGGCCCTGTGATTTGCTGATCATGAGTAATTTCTGTCTTTGATTAATCATTAAATAATATTACTAGTCTGCAAAATTTCCTTCAAAAATTACAAGGGATTTAGGAAGGGCCAAAAAGCATAGAAACAAGTGCTTTCACCTCAATGCTGTTACCTATCTCATTTCATTGGAAATTGTACAGCATTAATATTCTTATAAATCCCTTCACTCACTGGGGCCGATTCTAAGTGCCTCTACCCATTTCATTTCCTTGTACTGTAGGTTTCACTGCCTTTCTAAGTCCCAGATCCATCCAATTTTGCACTATTTCATGAAATTTAAGTGATGCGAACACTGATAACAAAGTTAACGTAATGCGTAATGTATGCAACATATAATAATGATATGCACAAAAGAATACTGTACTTAGATAAGTCAAACTTTTATATTAATAGAGAACAATTTCAAGTGACAAGTCATGAACAGTAATTATTATGATAATGATTCATGCTAAAACTGAGTTTTATGACACCTTATGTATACAGACATAGATAGTACATAAAGTATGTGCACATGTGAGACTGTTATAAATTTTGTACCTCGCCCAGTGACATTCAAGACATCTGGGGTGTTTATTCCAGATGGCCCTCTTCCTCAGTGAACCTGTGTGCCACTTCAAGTGAAGACCAGTGAGCTATAGCCTCAATCACACCACTATCTCCTACAGAGCTAGGGTTGCTCCAACTGTACACGAGCAGAGAGGCAACGCAGTTGATGTGTGTATGTATTAGGGACTATAAACCCTATATCAGTTCCTATAAACCTTATATCAATTTTATTGTATATTACAATGCCAATGTTGTCCCCTTTAGTATTCACTGATAATTTATGCATGCATGTTCCTGCATGTAATGAGTGCTTGATCAACATACAGTACAGTATTATTATATGGTTACCTATTTGTTTTGTTTTATGCAATTATGCATATAAATAATTATAATTATTTTATTTTGTATATACGTACGTACACAAGTGGGGCCATCACTATGCCAGTAGCATTGAAGACATTTGTGGTGCTTAGACCAGAAGCTCACTGCTTCCGCGGTGAAATTAGGCACCGCTTCAAGTGAAGACCAGTGAGCTAGCCTCAGCCCAAGTGCACTCCACTAACTAGTGAATACAGAGGATTCCTTTAACTGTACATGAGTAGAGAGGCAATGCAGATGGTGTACAATGTGTTGGGGATCAACAACTCCATCAGCTCTATTACTGCAATGCCAATGTTGGCACTTTTCCATAAATTTACTGCTTGCGTGTTCCCACACACACAGGCCACTTGTCAAAACACTGTACTACGTAACATTTGAACTGACCTTCAGTATGTTATGGCCCTGTGATTTGGCTGAGTATTTGCTGTGTTTGTCTAATCATTGAATATTTAATTGCTGACACAGTCTTGAATGCTAAATACGTAATAGCAATTCTCTCATAGTCAACTTTGGCTCCTTTTCAGAATCAAACTTCATTTGCACTAGAGATTTTCGAAAAGTTTGAGAAGTATAGAATACGTGGTTAATTGTGCATTGATATCAAAGCTAATATTGCTTTTACGAAATGAGCACATTGTCTCTGCACTGAACCATTATTGTGTTCACACAACTACAACAGTAGAATATGTAATAAAGCTCCTTGTCTTCTACATGATGATCTCCTCAAACTAACTGTAAGTTGTAAGTATATTATGACAAAACACTCTAAACTGACTAGTGTGATGTAATGATGTCTGATCATGTGACTTGTGTGTGATCACATGAGACTACATGGTGAAAATATGGTTCAGTAAACATACAGCTCCAAGAGCTCTGTAGCCACTCTGTCATACGTCAGTCCCTGTGTGGTGCACCAGCGCACTTCTATGTCCTCTGTGGTACTCTGCTGAAGTGTCCTCCTGAACCACGGAGCAAGAGCATTGTTACAGCAACTGCTTCCAGGGTAACAGTCCTGTCCATCCCAGAGTGTGTTGTTGGTGAACCACTGATAGGTTGGAGGTGGGTAGCGTGTAGCAGATTCGCAATAGAAGTTCTCTCCCACAAACGTTGGTGAGCTGGCTCCTGGGTTAGCAGCACAGGGACAGTTACAGTCATGGCTCAAGCTTTCCTGGTACCCTCCTGCATATGTCCAAATATGGTTGCGTCCATTCTGAGGCCCATATGTGATTGACAGTCCAGACACATATGCATGGTTTATTGTGTTCTGACCAACATGTCTGTAATAGTAAAATGCACATGGATGGAAGTAGGAGAACCCAACAGCCTTCCCACACACATGTTGGTAGCTGAAGCGGTGGGTGGGGAAGATCACAGAGTCACATGTCTGTCCTGAAGGGTTGGTAGACCCACACACTCTCTCTCCTGTGCCCAGTTGGTACTGAGTGAGATTGGAGGGGCAGTTGACAGAGGTGTTCTTCATGTCAACGTGAGCCACTCTCATGACTCCCCTCACACCACACTTGTCAGCCTCCATGTAGCAGTACATGTGGTGAATTGGTATCGCCAACTGTGGGACTACTCCACTCTTGATCCAGTAGTATCCAGACGGAGCAAAAGGGTTGCAGTCAAGGATGGCACCACAGGAGGTGGCAGGTCTGTTGCGAGAGCTCCCTGGACACATTGATACTGGAGGGTAAGTATATGTTCCAAATTCCTCCTTAGCCACCAATCGTACAGTATCTCGAATGTCAGCCAGGTCTAACCCTGATGGTCCAGGTGGACCTGCAGCACCATCCCTGCCATCTCTTCCATCTCTTCCATGTGCACCGGGTGCTCCACGAGGACCGGATAGGCCATTCCTCCCATCTCTGCCTGGTTGTCCAGGTGGGCCTGCAGCACCATTAAGGCCTAATCTTCCATCTCTGCCGGGCACACCAGGCAGTCCTGGTGGACCCTGAGGCCCATACAGGCTTGGACAAGCACACGCGTGGGTTGCATTTGGGGCTCTGCTCACTTCATGACCTTTGCCTGCTACCAAAGGGAGCAGGGAGGAAATGAGAAGGAGACAAAGATGAGGCATCCTCTGCAATTTCTGCAGTAAGTGGTACAATATTGTTGTGAGTGAGTTGTAACAGTTACTAGGTGAGTGAGTCTCTTCTTTATATATACCGGCACTGAGTGAAGCCATTGAATGCAGGGCATGTTGGCAGTGACGCTGTGCTGTTAGTTTGACGTAAATATGTATGTCCCTTTCAATGTGTATGTGTGATATATGTATTGTTTAAATTTCTTCTTGCCACTGGGAGGTGGGGTCAGGGAGCGAGTGTGGGTTGGGCACTAGGCAGTTGTTTACAAGGAGCACATAATGCTCCAAAGTGAGTGTGTGGGCTGGTACAAATGGACCTGCTACCACTGCAGTACACAACTCAGTCCATTTAGTACTAGAGCCTAATATTGTAAAATGTATGCATTGTGCAGTGGTCCTCAACAGTCAGCTTATGACTATGTATACTTATGTACAGTAACTCTCCACACCATGCATTCATAGCCTAGCTGTATATGCAGACAACATACATACACACGCACGCACACACACTCATACACACACACACACACACACACACACACACACACACACACACACACACACACACACACACACACACACACACACACACACACAGCACACACACACACACACACACACACACACACACACACACACACACACACACATGCACACACACACACACACACACACACACACACACACACACACACACACACACATGCGCATCAATACACACATGTTATCTATTGTATTATATGTACTGTTCATTTCAAGCAACCTAAAATGGCCTATAGGGCTGATCCAAATGCATGCAGGCTCTAGGCAAAACATAATTTCATAGCTATTTACATGTAGTAATTAAGCTCTGAACGAAACTGTGCATCATTTGACCTTCTCACACACCAAACACACATACATTCAAACCAGATGTCCACCAACACAGTTCATACACTTAACAACTGCATGTTGAACAGAAGCACTCACACACCATTACTGTGTACATAAGGGTACCAATACACATGCACAGTGTATACCACACTACTTCAAAGATGTTGGCTCGCTTGAATATATAGAATTAAGCACCTGTAATAAGGAATGGTCTAAACTAATCTTCCATTGGTTTCCTTGCAACCACAGGCCATGCAGTATACAGACACACACAACACACACATGGCACACGTAGCTTGCACACACGTATTATACACACATCTACTGTACACATATTTCTGATAATTATTGATTATGTAGAATAATATATTTTGCAATGGCACACAGTGAGTGATGTATACATTCCTTGACTTTACTGGTACATGTAGTGTACAGAATCACATCCTCACTCTAGTAAATGTAGAGTTCCACCAGTTCGACTCCGAGTCTTTCATAACCATGAGAATTCCCATTGCACCAGCGCACTTCTATGTCCTCTGTGGTATTCTCATGAAGTGTCCTCCTGAACCACGGAGCAAGAGCATTGTTACAACAACTGCTTCCAGGGTAGCAGTCCTCTCCATCCCAGAGTGTGTTGTTGGTGAAAAACCGCTTAGGTGTTGGCCAGGGAGGTGGGTAATGAGTGGCCGATTCGCAATAGAAGTCCTGTCCCACAAATGGTGGTGAGCTGGTTCCTGGGTTAGCAGCACAGTGACAGTTGCAACCATGCGAGTCCCTTTCCTGGTACCCTCCTGCATATGTCCAAATATGGTTGCATCCATTCTGAGGCCCATATGTGATTGACAGCCCAGCTACATATGCATGGTTTATTGTGTTCTGATGGGAATAGTTGGAATAGAAGAATGCACATGGATGGAAGTAGGAGAACCCAACAGCCTTCCCACACACATGTTGGTAGCTGAAGCTGTGGGTGGGGAAGATCACAGAGTCACACCTCACTCCAAAAATGTTGGTAGTCCCACACAGTCTCTCTCCTGTGTCCAGTTGATACTGGGTGAGAGGAGAGGGGCAGTTGACGGAGGTGTTCTTCAAGTCAATGTGGGCCACTCTCATGACACCCCTCACACCGCACTTGTCAGCCTCCATGTAACAGTACATGTGGTGAGTCTGCTGACGTCCATTGCATATCCAGTAGTAGCCAGATGGGGACCAAGGATTACAGTTGAGAATGGCACCACAAGAGGTGGCAGGTTTGCTGGAAGAACTCCCTGGACACATTGTTACTGGAGGGAATGTGCACTTTCCAATTTCCTCCTTAGCCACCATTCGTACAATATCCCTGACCTCTGCCAGGTCTAGTACTGCCGATGGTCCAGGTGGACCAACAGCGCCGTCCCTACCGTCTCTTCCATCTCTGCCATGCACCCCAGGTGGTCCAGGTGGACCCTGAGGGCGATACAGACTTGGAGTGGAACACACTAGGGTTATGTTTGGGACTGAGCCCACTTCAGGACAGTCACCTGCTGCCAGTGAGAGAAGGGAGAAAGTGAAAGAGAGAGACAAATTAGATGAGACATTTTTGGTTGTGGCTGTAGAAGTAATACCAACTTGTGAAAGTTGCAAACTCATCTCATTTATATACCTTCACTGAAGCCAGACAATGTTATGATGTAGCCGTGCTACTATAAATAGCTATAGACTGTAACAAGTACTAAGGTGTGACAGTACTACAGTGTAATAATATTTGATGAGCTTGAACTTGCCTGTTTGGTGTTGGTTACAAGTGTACATGACTTGTGCTAGTAGCAAAGTATAGAATAGTTACATTTGCCAATTATACATATAATTATAATGTATTGAGGATCAACAGACATAATCAATGCAAATACCGTATAATTACAAATTGTTTAGTGTGTAACTTACTCAGTTTGTGCATGCATTATATAATTACATTGTCATGTACTAGAGCCTACTATAGTTAGTTATATATAATGTCCAAGGCTTTCACCTATAGTCTCTGTGCAGACAATACACCAACTGTTGGTGTGTGTGTGTGTGTATGTTTGTACCGTACAGTATTGCATAATGCATGGTGTGCATTATGGTTGTGTGTGTGTGTGCGTGTGTGTGTGTGTGTGTGTGTGTGTGTGTATGTGTGTGTGTGTGTGTGTGTCTGTGTGTGTGTGTGTGTGTGTGTGTGTGTGTGTGTGTGTGTGTGTGTGTGTGTGTGTGTGTGTGTGTGTGTGTGTGTCATTGGCCAGTGTAGATGGTAGCATCCGTAAATTGTATTTGTGTGTGCTTGTTGAAACCACAAGTGTTTTAACATGGATGTAGTGAATTTGGAAGCAACCACTCATTCAGGCTACAAATTTTAGTGGCAATTAGATGTAGCATTTTCAAAAGTTAAGAAAGTAGTGGCTATACTTTTGAGCAATTCAACTCCTTGCAAAGAGAAATATTTCAATTGCGGGCAACATTTTGCAAGTTTTGTGCTACTCACTAAGTTTGCTAAAATTAGCACTAGTTAAAATTTGTATATAGTCTTAATGAAGGTAACCATGAGTACACCACAATGAAGAGCTCAAATTAGGAAGAATCAGTTGTCAGTGGCCATGGCTGTTCCACCATTCTGATGACTGAGATGGGTGATCACTGGTAGCCATGAATAAGGATGGATCTTTCTGATCAGCCTCACTGTGACACTGGTACTATACCATCACAGCAAGGTACATAGGGATATTATTCAATAATTACCTGTTTAACATATAAATAATCTGTAATAAATTTACATTGATAACGACACTAATAAGTCTATAAATATGAGCAAACAACAGTTGCAACATTTAATAATGATATGCAAGAAAGAATGTGTAC
This sequence comes from Ianthella basta, assembly GCA_964019415.1. Taxonomy (NCBI): domain Eukaryota; kingdom Metazoa; phylum Porifera; class Demospongiae; order Verongiida; family Ianthellidae; genus Ianthella; species Ianthella basta. The sequence goes on along the minus strand of OZ025872.1, from coordinate 9,273,103 downwards.
TTAGATAAGTCAAACTTTCATACAATTAATTCAAGTGACACATCATGAATAATAATAATAAAATGACAATGATGCATGATTCATACTAAATCTAAGACTTATGATACCTTATAGACATAAATAGTACGTAAAAATGTATACATGTAGGAGATATATTTTTGTGCCTGGCCCAGTGCAAGACATTGTGGGGTGTTTATTCCAGAGGGCCCTCTTCCTTAGTGAACCTGTGTGCCACTTTAAGTGAAGACCAGTGAGCTATAGCCTCAGCCACAGTCCTATCTCCTACAGAGGGTTGCTCCAACTGTACATGAGCAGAGATCAATCGAGTCTAGAATAAGTGGTTAATTGTGCTTGCTTCTATGAAATGAACATTGCATGTCTCTGCACTGAACCATTATTAATATCATCACACAACATCCAATCATCACACAACTACAACAGTAAAATATGAAAGATTCAAAAGCTTCATGTCTTCTACGTGAAGATCTAAAACTAACTGTAAGTTGTAAGCTACAACAAAACACTCTAAACTGACTAGTGTGATGTAGTGATGTCTGATCATGTGACTTATGTGTGATCACATGAGTCTACATGGTGAGAATATGGTTCAGTAAACATACAGCTCCAAGAGCTCTGTGGCCACTCTGTCATGACTCAGTCCCTGTCCTGTGCACCAGCGCACTTCAATGTCCTCTGTGGTGCTCTGCTGAAGTGTCCTCCTGAACCACGGAGCAAGAGCATTGTTACAGCAACTGCTTCCAGGGTAGCAGTCCTCTCCATCCCAGAGTGTGTTGTTGGTGAACCACTGAAAGGTTTGAGGTGGGTAGCGTGTGGCAGACTCGCAGTAGAAGCCCTGTCCCACAAATGGTGGTGAGCTGTCTCCTGGGCTAGCAGCACAGGGACAGTTACAGTGATTTGAGTCCCTTTCCTGGAACCCTCCTGCATATGTCCAAACATGTCTGTAATAGAAGAATGCACATGGATGGAAGTAAGAGAACCCAACAGCCTTCCCACACACATGTTGGTAGCTGAAGTGGTGGGTGGGGAAGATCACAGAGTCACATGTCTGTCCTGCAGGGTTGGTAGACCCACACACTCTCTCTCCTGTGTCCAGTTGGTACTGGGTGAGAGGGGAGGGGCAGTTGACGGAGGTGTTCTTCATGTCAATGTGAGCCACTCTCATGACTCCCCTCACACCACACTTGTCAGCCTCCATGTAACAGTAAACAAAGGTGCTGTTCTCAGGGAGTACTCCAGACCCATTGCCAATCCAGTAGTATCCAGATGGAGCTGAGGGGTTGCAGTCAAGGACAGTTCTGCACGAGACAGCTGGATTGTCTGCACTGCCTCCTGGGCACTGTGTTGTTCCACCAGTTGTGGAGGTACACGCCACAACTACCTTGACTGGTTCATTATTACAGATCTGTTGGCTGAGATTGTACAGTTCTTCTCTAGCCACCAGTCGAATGATTTCTCGAACTTCGTCTAAATTGTCAACAGCTGAAGTACCCGGTGGACCAGGTGGACCTGGGACACCGTCTCTTCCATCCCTTCCCGGCGTACCATCTTTACCATCTCTACCAGGCAGCCCTGGCAGTGAGTGCAGTCTCCGAACATGACTCTGAGATGAGGCACACACTTTAGTGGCATTGAAGGCTGTGTCTGCTTCTTGACTGTTGACAAGTGCTCCCAGGAGCAGGCAGAGGAGAGGTATGAACAGGTGCATTGTCCTGAATATCTTCTGAACACTTGTAGGATGTAAAAACTGCACTGATGCTCTGTGAGAGCTATTAATATAGCTTGTGGTGTGCAAGTAGTGGTGACAGTGGAATGAATATGATGTCATTGGCTTACTATAAATAGTACCTGCATTCCAACCATGTATGCTTGGCCATCACACCGGTCCCTCCAGGTGTAGTACAAGTAGTTCAGTGTGTTGGTGCTAGCTGTGGTTGGGTGGAGTGTCTGTACATAGTACTGGAATAGTCATTGTCACTCCTGGGTATGCAAAGAGGCTATCTATTTAGTCTGTCATCCAAGTTTGATAGCTTGCTGTAGCCCTTGCAGCCCTGGCAGTGCTGGCGTTGCCTTACAGCAGAACTTTGTACCATTCTTCACTGGACCTAGTCAACACCCCTCATTAGTGCCATAAAGCAGTGCATTTCACCATGCAGTCTTCAGTATGACCCTACACAGCTGTCCAGTTAATCCATGGAGTTGAGCTGTATGCATAATATTATACGTATGTACATTGTGCATAGTGTCGTACTCAGAATCTCATTGCTATTGAAGGTAATATACTGTTATACAGTACGTGTATGACAGTATTTATACCAGCAGTTGATGAAGGAATCTGCAGCCAAAACATGCTGTATGATAGGCTCAGAAGTGTGTGTGTGTGTGTGTGTGTGTGTGTGTTTGCATGTGTGTGTGTGTGTGTGTGTGTGTGTGTGTGTTTGCATGTGTGTGTGTGTGTGTGTGTGTGTGTGTGTGTGTGTGTGTGTGTGTGTGTGTGTGTGTGTGTGTGTGTGTGTGTGTGTGTGTGTGTGTGTGTAGTGTGCGTGTGCGTGTGTGTGTGTGTGTGTGTGTGTGCTTATGTGTTTGTGTATGACATTGTGTGTGTTTGCATGCAAATTAATGGACCAGTTCTGTTAATGTAATTATGTAAATGCACATGGATTAATCAAGCAGCTATAGAAATCAATTCTTTGTATAGTGAAGATGCGTACGTGACCAAAGAACTATGTACCGTACATGCACAGCCTTTGATCCTCTGTCTTCGTATATGACATTGGAAGTGTGTAAATATGTAGCTACGTGACTAGTCCTGTATGCTGCTATGATAGAGTTACACACAAGGACACACACACATGCTGGAAATACTTTACATTCTATCATTCCTGCTTCATGTAATGTAATATGCTTACCTGTATTAAAGTTGCAATGTTTGCCTTACACACACCCTTCTCAACATTCCTGATGATTGCATAACTACACTTGTTTAGATATATGGAGGGCGGTCTTATGCATAATGTATATGAACAGCAGTATTGTAATGTATGCAGGTTGTATCACAATAGGTCTTTCTACACTTACATAGTCAAACTTCACAGATTTAAAGTTACAGAGTTAAAGCAGTAAATGTCATCACCTCTTCTTCAACTAAGATATTGACTGCTTCAAATGACCCACTCAGCAGAATAACTGATGTTGCTCTTAGCATTTAATAGAATATGTATAGGTCAATCAGGTAGGTGGGGCATGAGGTGGCTGCATAGAATATGTGAAGCTAGTGTGTATTGCAAGTTACTGCTTATTATAGTGACAACAGTGCTATACCATGCACTGCCTTACAGCAGAACATTGTACCAGCCTTCACAGGACCTAGTCATGCAACATCCACTGCACCAACTGCTTTAGTTACCAGAGTTGTAAAAGATCTTGTTAACTTGCAATAACAGCTTATTTAACATGGTTTAACAGAGTTGTAAGTTAACAGATTCGCTCAACACTGCTAGCTAACCCAAATAAGGAATGTATAATCATATTCATATTATCAATACTGATATTCATTGTGCCATATACAAACTGTACATTTGTACAGGTTTCCAGCTAGGAACAAAATGTTTTGGAAATCAATTCAGCAAGGCGAAGGACTGCCAATTGCTCCTGTCTTGGCTTGCATGCTGCAAGATGATTGAACATGCCACTTTGCACATGCATACTCCCATGCTAGCAGGTATCAATCAAACAGTGGAAATTTTAAGCTCCCTATACGCACACTATATGCAAGACTTCAGGAAGGTGTACACGTGTGCTTCTGTGTGTGCATGCATACACAAATCATGCACATTGCTGACCTCTGCATGCTACAGAATGAGTAGAAGAACTAGTGCTAGAATGCAAAACTAGAATGCAGCAGTCACTACACGCAAGCCCGTGAATTAAGCTACTATACTGCTGTATGTACATTTGTGCGCATATAGTAGAATGAGAATATACTTTGAGGCATTACATATGCACAGTCGTATGTTGTTCTATATAACCTCTAGCTATGGTGTACGCGAGGCATGCAAGCAATTTGCAGGCATTAGAACAGAATGGAGGGCATTTTGTGTACTGTAATCTGATAGTGAAAAGGAATGACAGCAGATGGAGCCCACTTACTTTGGAATGGCTGTGAGGTAGCTATATTGCTTCTCAGGCATTTATGCAGCCATATGTAGTCGTACTGCATGTGCAGGTCTTTGCATGCAGTATGATGATGTACCATATGGCCGGAAATTTTGGCGGGGAATTTATTTTGGCGGATTGGCGGTTTTGAGTGCAATCCGCCAATATTTCTTCCGCCAAAATTTATGCAATCATATAGTTTCCCGTTTAACAAGGCTGGATGCGCCATGCCTATAGATTAATCGTCAGCATGAAATTCACAACTGACAGCAGCGCGAGGACACCATGTTTCCAAACAGTAGTGGACACTGGAGGTGAAAGAAGAACGCGAGGAAGTCGAATTAAGGCAATCCGAACATCGTCGTATATGCTGGCGCTGTGAAGACTGACGTTGAAATCATTGTCGGTAACTTACTTCGGCAGATTTCGGCAGCCTATTCTCTGTTTCTGCGCTGGAGCGGTACGATTGGCTGCGAAGTCACAGGCTGCAGGCGAGCGTCAGCAGATCTATCAAAAGGAAGCTTGAAAGTCCTTTGTGCGTTGTAGCATTCGTGGGGAAAGCTAAGGATTGGAACAAAAATAGTACAAATACGATCAAGCAATAGCGCGTGTACTCCTCAGAGACGCTTCAGTAACATAGCTCTGTTCGTCCGGATTAATGGATTAACCACTTTGCTATGAATATCATTATGGCATCAGTGTGCCAAACATCATCATCATAAGCACTTTCGCGTTACTAACTGTTGATAGGCACACTTGCATGCACTATAGCTAAGTAAGGTTCGCTTGTGCCGTTTCAACAATTCTTCTTGTCAATTTGTTCCACTCAGTTCTGTCTGTTGCCAGTTGTTTCAGGTGCTCGAGGTCATCTATGCTATGCAACTGCAGATGGTTTGTAGGTCAGCATTGAGTACCACTGGTAGTGTGGTCCGTGGTCGCCCTCTCCAGCATAGCACATTAGTGAGCGGTTGAAAGTACCTGTCGGTTGTCATCTGCGCTGGTACCTTTCTGAGCATCCTCAGTACATGACCAAATAGTCTCCATCGGGCCTCTGTGATAAGATGATGATCTTTATGTATGCAGGTACAGTATGTATGTGTGTGTGTGTGTGTGTGTGTGTGTGTGTGTGTGTGTGTGTGTGTGTGTGTGTGTGTGTGTGTGTGTGTGTGTGTGTGTGTGTATGTATGTACATACAGTATGTGTGTATGTTTGTATGTATGTATGTTTGTATGTATATGTGTATGTATGTATGTATGTATGTATGTATATGTATATATATGTATGTATGTATGTATGTATGTATGTATGTATGTATGTATGTATGTATGTATGTATGTATGTATGTATGTATGTATGTATGTATGTGCTTCTCAATTGTCAGCTGATTCATCATGCAACTAATGATACTTATGTCTGTTGTGGGCTCATGTAGGCATGGAAGACGGCACTACTGCCAACCCCACCCTCTCAGCAGGGGGGCGTGGCAGTATGGCCACTGAACCAAAGCTGCAGACGCTCAAGTGGATGGCTTACCAGAGGGACACTTGGGCTGTCCTGTGCACATCTGCATTGGAAGAGCTGTGAGTGTGTTTGTGTGCTTGTGTGTGTGCATATGTGGTGCGTATGGTTGAGTGCGTGTTTTGAGCGCACATGTGTACCTGTGAGTGAGTTGGTGGGTGAAGGTGTGTGTGTGTGGGGGAATATGTATGCATGACATTTGTACATGGGTGCATCTATGATAATGGCAAGTGGCATAGCACAGTGTTGTGTACTGTGTGGTGTGTCTTATCTTGTGCTTGGGCATTTTGTCAGTGGTATGTCTAGTCACATCTCTCAATTACATTGTATTAGTCGACTTTGTTGTTGTATCATTCCTTCCCTCTAGGTCCCTCCTACCTTTGTGGTTGAGGCAGATAAAGGCTTCAATTTTTCTCATGTTGATGACTCTTTTGTGTGCCAGAAAAAGAACCACTTTCAGGTACTTTGGGCAGAGAGTGTGTAAGGGGGGGGGGGAGAGGGAGAGTAGGAAGTGAGGGTGAGGGAGAGAGGAGAAGGGAGGAGGAGAGTAGCAGGAGGAGTGGGAGAAGGTAGGTGAGGATGGGAGGGAGGATAGAGGGAGAAGTGGAGACTTGTTTGCATGTTAGAGGAACTTTGGTGAAGAGAGAATGATATGACTTGAAGACGTGAGTGAAGAGAGAGGATGAAGTACAATACCAAATGTCCTCCCCCCCTCCCCCCCCCCCCCCCATCTGCTGCTGCTGTTGTCTCTCATACATAGGTCAGTGTGACTGCCAGTGTTTCCAAGCAACCAAAGTTTCTCAGGATCAATAATGACTTGAAGTTGATCAAGTACTATGCACTTCACCACTATGGCATTAAGGTGTGTGTGTGTGTGTGTGTGTGTGTGTGTGTGTGTGTGTGTGTGTGTGTGTGTGTGTGTGTGTGTGTGTGTGTGTGTGTGTGTGTGTGTGTGTGTGTGTGTGTGTGTGTGTGTGTGTGTGTGTGTGTGTGTGTTTTCTGTCTCTGTGTGTGCTCTTTAGTAGGACTGTGTGGGTGTGGGTGGATGGGTGAGGGTGAAGGGCTATGCTTGTGTGTGGTATATAGACATTTGTGTGTGTATGGTTGGATGAAGTACATAATATGTACTTCATCCAACCATACATTATTATGTATGTATTATACACCAGTGCCATGTTCCCACACCCACTACTTTATATGTACAGTTGGAATCAGAAAACACTGTCATCACACTGGAACAATCTGCTGTGGACAGATCAAAGAAAGCATTCCTCCCACACAAGTGAGTACCAGTGACACTGCCTGCCTGTACCAGCTTTTGAGCTACGTGTAAGGGGTTGCAAGACATTTGGAAGATCACATTCTGTGCTGTATGTTACAACACATGCATATACAGTTCGACCTTGTTCACACCTCTAGCTGCCCACAGCTTGCTATTACGGTATTTCATCTTTGAATGACATGGTCGTTACAATACCTCCTGTCAGACAATAGTTTACTGTAGATTTGTGTTAATTTTAGCATATTTGACTTTACGTGTGTACCTCTCCTTGGCAATAATTCTTTTTGGCCCCTCCCCTGTTTGATTACAGGATGAACCTTCCTACTGAGAACCCATTTCAGTTGACCATTGGTCGTCTTCACTTCAGTCACACAACAGAGAATAATATGCGCAAGAAAGGGAGACCCAACCCCGACCAGAAGTAAGCTAATACCATTGTACTGTATGTGTGGTGTGTGTGGTGTGTGTAGTGAAAACAGTCAAGGATTGCATGCTTTGGCTTTTTTCACGTTTAGTTCTTGTACCTCATCATGCTTAGCTGCTTGCCATGTACTGTAAGCCTAGCCCCTCACTCTTCTCCCTTTCTCTTCCCTCTCCTCCCACTCCCCTCGCCTCCCCTCTTCTCCCCCTCCCCTCCTGTCCCCTCCCCTCCCCTCCTCTCCCCTCCCCTCCTCCCCTCCCCTCCCCTCCCCTCCCCTCCTCTCCCCTCTCCCCTCCCCTTTCCTCCTCTCCTCTCCTCCCTTCCCCTCCCCTCTCCCCCATCAGGTTCTTCTCTCTTGTGGTTGCCGTTCATGCCTACACAAGTGAAGAAGAGTCGTATCCCATAGTGGAACACGTATCAGAGAGGATCATTGTGCGAGTGAGCTCAACTTTACACACACACACACACACACACACACATACTTATACTACATGTAACAGGTCCAGTGAGTAATGTGTGCACACTTCACTGAGCCCTCTCATTTGTGTTGGGTTGTATAGCCCGTATTGGTATGGTAATTTCTGACAGTATGACATTTAGTGGTTTGGGGTATCTTACTTCACAAAGTCAATTGTATATTTAATTGGTACTCATTACAGTACATTCTGTTAGATAATTCTTATACCTTTCATTAATTAGTTCATTTTAAATATCTCCATAATTATTATTATCTGTATAATATTATACTTAGTATTATAATACTTTATGACTTACAGTACTATTGTAGCTATATTACATTGATATAATAAGCGGTGGTTAGTTTCTGAAGCCGTAATGTTCTTTGTACGTAGCTTATTTATGCCTATTCTGCTTATACGTGTTCCTGCAGGCATCAAATCCAAGTAATTTTGAGATTGACTGTGATTCCCTGTGGGTCAAAGGTCAGGAGAATGACTCAGTGTACTATTGTGTAAGTCTTTTACTCTGCACAGCCTCTTGCACACAATAAACAGTTTTGTATGATTTGGGCCCTGGGATTTGTTGGGTTCATATTTTCCTTGGTCCCTCCCCCAGGGCCGAGTGGGCATCAATGTGGATCTTCCCCCTGAAGCGCTCTCTGTCAGTGGCAACATCCACCTCACTGGGCAGCTACTGCAGCCTTCGGACGAGAGGCTCAAGCGCAGCATTGCACAAGTGAGCAGTAGGCGGGGTTGGAGGGTGGGGCAGGTGGGTGGGGTTGGTGGGAAATACATTGAACAGACGTGGAGCATAGTGTTTGGGTGGAAGGAAAGTGAAGTGGGCTTGTCAGCACAATGAGCATACTGTGAAGTGGACGCAGTCATTTAGTTGAGTTTTGTGGCAACTTCAGAGTGTGCATGCTTAGTAGCGAATGAGTTGATGAGTTGGAAATAGGAGGAGGGTAATTTGGAGAGCTAAACTGTGATTAACTGTTTTGTGCCATTCCATTGTTATAGGTGGACCCATCAGCACAGTTGCACAGCATTCGCAATCTTCAGTTGTACAACTACCAGTACCAGCACTCAGCTGCCAAGAGGATGTGCTGTGATCCTGTGGAGAGACACATTGGCTTCATAGCACAGCAAGTGAGGGAGGTGCTCCCAGATGCAGTCAAGGAAGTGGTAAGTGTTTGAGTGGGTGTGTATGTGTGTGGGTGGTGTACATGTGTGTGTGTGTGTGTGTGTGTGTGTGTGTGTGTGTGTGTGTGTGTGTGTGCGTGTGGGTGGTGTGTATGTGTGTGTGTGTGTGTGTGTGTGTGTGTGTGTGTGTGTGTGTGTGTGTGTGTGTGTGTGTGTGTGTGTGTGTGTGTGTATGCATAGTTCATAATGATTATATATCTGAATATGTAGCTGCATCCTTACTGTCTAAAGATCTAGCCAGTATTAATGCAATCCGACTACATTCAAAGAGATACACACTCAGGCTGCTATAGTTCTATTATTACCAGCATGTGCAGTACAGAGCAATCCACGCTGTTTACATGTTTACCATTTAATGATTTGTTTTTGTGCAGTATGCGTACTGTATGTGTGGGGCTCTATGTGTGATGTGTACCTCCATATCTGCACACTGGACTCAATGTACACCTGTAGGAGTCTACACTGTTGGATGCTGTGGACACAAAGTCTCCAGGACAACTGCTCACAGTCGATAAGGTACGTACAGTTTTTCACTTGTCTGCATAGTGGACACACGTTTGTCAACAAACACACACGAGAGAGAGAGAGAGACAGAGAGAGAAGTCCTTTCCCTTCCTCTCTGCAGGACCGCATTTTCACTGAGTGTGTAGGAGCTGTGCAACACTTGGATAGAATTGTTGTAAGTTGGACTTGTGAATCATTAACGTGTAGCAGCTATCTTCTTACTGTGTGTGGATGTGGGTGGGTATCAATTATTATGTGCATGTGAGGTACCTTTTAGGACACAAATGTAATGGCAAGTATATTTTGCATTTTGAGAAGTCCAGGATTTGTGTGACATAATTATAGTGATTTTCAAGGTCTTTTTATGTATAAACGCACTTTGTGCAATAATTCTAGCGAATGTAAAACTTTCAGCATTTTTTCCATTACTTACTGACTTCAGTAAAGTGATTAACTATTAGAATTAATAACTTTAATTAAAGTAGTCTATTTATATTTAACATGCATATGTGTGTGAATGTTGACATGTAGACCAGGGTGCATGTGACATGGCTCCTCTTCCCTACCTTCATCTGTCCACATCAGACATCTCTTGACCAGAGGCTGGCAAACATGGAACAGTTTCTCTACAACACCAATTTAAATGGCGTATTACAGAAATCTTTTTAAACTCTAGTATCTATTCATTGAGCAGGATCACACAGCATACGTTTGCATACGCACATTTTATATTGAAAGTTTGTTGTCTTCCTTGCACAGCATTTACACCACTCACACCATCACTCACTGCTGAACTGCATTTAATGCATATTTTTAACTGGCACTCCTTATTGCAATTAGTTTGATGTAATGCAGTTATGATATGAAAGTTTGTTATTAATTGTGTATGGCAAATTAACATGTGATGCATGTGTTACGATTGTTTGTCAGATGTGAACAATTAACCCAGCCAGATACGAAACCAACATAGTTGGCATGCAGCATATAATTTGAAAGACTAAGATAATAATATAGAGCCATAAATTATGCGTTATGATTATTACAATTATGCATATTGCAGTTGGAGACAGGCATGAAGTACTATTATAATATAGGAATGATATTGTGTTTATTTATGATCTACTATATTCAGCTAAATACCTATTTTATAGTATAAAATTATATTATATTAATTCTAAACTGACTATTGTGTGATGTACTGTATATGTAGCAATATAATAATCCGATCATGTGGTACTTGTGTGCATGCATCAAATGTATATGAGTCTACATGGTGAAAATATGGTTCAGTAAACATACAGTACAGCTCCAAGCTTAGAGCTCTGTAGCTACTCTGTCAAAAGACGGTCCATGTCCAGTGCACCAGCGCACTTCAATGTCCTCTGTGGTAGTTTATTGAAGTGTCCTTCTGAACCATCTGGCAAGAGCATTGTTACGTACAGCAACTGCTTCCAGGGTAGCAGTCCTCTCCATCCCAGAGTGTATTGTTGGAGAATCACAGGGTGGTTTGAGGTGGGTAGTGTGTAGCAGACTCGCAATAGAAGTCCTGTCCCACAAATGGTGGTGAGCTGGCTCCTGGGTTAGCAGCACAGGGACAGTTACAGTCATTGATAAAGCTTTCCTGGAACCCTCCAGCATATGCCCAAAATATGGTTACGACCATTCTGAGCCCCATCTAGTGAATACAGAGGATTACTTCAACTGTACATGTGTAGAGAGGCAATGTAGATGGTGTCCAATGTGTTAGGGACCATCAAATCCATCAGCTCCATTACGTATTGCAATGTCAATGTAGTCCCTTTCCCATAAATTTACTGGTTGCATGTTCCCACACATAAAGGCTGCTCGTTGAAACATACTGTATTACAATCAATTAATCAATCAATCAATCATTATTAGAGTGCACCACACCAGAATCGAAGGTGCTAGGACACAGATAGGTCCAGTGTAGCACTATCACAAAGGTATATAGACGGACATGGACATGCGAAGGAGGTTGCTACACGAATACATTACATTTTGTTACATATTACATTTGAACTGACCTTCAGCATGTTGTGGCCCTATGATTTGCTGAGTATTTGCTATGTTTGATTAATCATTGAATATTTAATTGCTGACATACTCTTGAATGCTAAATGATGGCAATTCTCTCATAATCAATTTTGGCTTCTTTTTTAGAATCAAAATCCATTTGCACTGGAGATTTGCAAGAAGTTTGGAAATTCTGGAATACGTGGTTAATAGTGCATTGATATCAAAGCTAATTTTGCTGTTATGAAATGAACACATTGTCTTGCACTGAACCATTATTATATTCACACAGCTACAACAGTAAGTATGTACTAAAGCTCCATGTCTTCTACATAACTTCCTCAAACTAACTGTAAGTTGTAAGTATACAACAAAACACTCTAAACTGACTAGTGTGGTGTAGTGATGTCTGATCATGTGACTTGTGTGTGATCACATGAGTCTACATGGTGAAAATATGGTTCAGTACACGTACAGCTCCAAGAGCTCTGTGCCCACTCTGTCATGACTCAGTCCGTTTGTGGTGCACCAGCGCACTTCTATGTCCTCTGTGGTGCTCTCCTGAAGTGCCTTCCTGAACCACGGAGCAAGAGCATTGTCACAGCAACTGCTTCCAGGGTAGCAGTCCTCTCCATCCCAGAGTGTGTTGTTGGTGAACCACTGTAAGGTTGAGGCCGGTAGCGTGTGGCAGACTCGCAATAGAAGTCTTGTCCCACAAATGGTGGTGAGCTGGCTCCTGGGTTAGCAGCACAGGGACAGTTACAGTCATGGCTCAAGCTTTCCTGATACCCTCCTGCATATGTCCAAATATGGTTGCGTCCATTCTGAGGCCCATATGTGATTGACACTCCAGACACATATGCATGGTTTATTGTGTTCTGACCACCATGCCTGTAATAGTAGAATGCACATGGATGGTAGTAGGAGAACCCAACAGCCTTCCCACACACATGCTGGTAGCTGAAGCGGTGGGTGGGGAAGATCACAGAGTTGCATGTCTGTGTTGCAGGGTTGGTAGACCCACAGACTCTCTCTCCTGTGTCCAGTTGGTACTGAGTGAGAGGGGAGGGGCAGTTGACGGAGGTGTTCTTCATGTCAATGTGAGCCACTCTCATGACTCCCCTCACACCACACTTGTCAGCCTCCATGTAACAATAAACAAAGGTGCTGTTCTCAGGGAGTACTCCAGACCCATTCCCAATCCAGTAGTATCCAGATGGGGCTGAGGGGTTGCAGTCAATGACAGCTCTGCATGAGACAGCTGGATTGTCTGGAGTGCCTCCTGGGCACTGTGTTGTCCCACCAGTTGTGGAGGTACACTCCACAACTACCTTGACTGGTTCATTATTACAGATCTGCTGGCTGAGATTGTACAGTTCTTCTCTAGCCACCAGTCGAATGATTTCTCGAACCTCATCTAAATTGTCAACCGCTGAAGTACCCGGTGGACCAGGTGGACCTGGGACACCATCTCTTCCATCTCTTCCTGGTGCACCGTCTTTGCCATCTCTACCAGGCAACCCAGGCAGTGAGTGCAGTCTCTGTACATGACTCTGAGATGAGGCACACACTTTAGTGGCATTGGAGGCTGTGTCTGCTTCTTGACTGTTGACAAGTGCTCCCAGGAGCAGGCAGAGGAAAGGTATGAACAGATACATTGTACTGAAAATCTACTGAACACTTGCATTGTTGGATGTAACAACTGCACTATTGCTCTGTGAGAGCTATTAATATAGATTGTGCTGTGCAAGTAGTGGTGACAGTGGAATGTATATGATGTCATTGGCTTACTATAAATAGTACCTCCATTCCAACCATGCATGCATGGCCGTCACACCGCCCCCTCCAGGTGTGTTACAAGAAGCTCAGTGTGTTGTTGGTGTTAGTTGTGGTTGGGTGGAGTGTCTGTACATAATAGTAGAATGGTCATTGTCACTCCTGGGTACACAAAGAGGCTACCTAATAGTATTTTGTCCATCAGTTTGATAGCTTGCTGTAGCCATGTAACCCTGGCAGTGCTAGCACTGCCTTACAGCAGAACATTGTACCATTCTTCACTGGACCTAGTCAACAACCCTCATTAGTGCCATACAGCAGTGAATTTCACCATGCAGTCTTCAACAGCTGAAGAAGGCCTCTGGACCAAAACATTTTGTTGATTACTTCATATGCTACATAAATTAACCCCGGGGCCCCCTTGAAATACATGGAAAGTGTATTGTAATATAACAGAAACATGCGTTCATAATATATATAGCATGCATGTACAGTAAGAGCATGATCTCCATTCTTTGTTCTACATTACCTTCATGCAAGGGTGTGAGTACATCACAGTCAATTGTATGAAATGGGCATTTCGCTTGTGCCATGTGCTGTCATTGCTCTCTACTGTAGTATTATTAATGTGTGCATTTCATGCTGGACTATAATTATACTATTTATAATGAATAAGCTACAAGTAGTTCAGTGTGTTGGTGTTAGCTGTGGTTGGGTTGGAGTGTCTGTATGCAGTAGTAGAATTGTCATTATCATCAGTTACTAGTTTACTGCTGTGTTTCCTACTGTCTCGGAAATGAAAGCAAAGCAGAATTACAGGGAACACTGCAGTACACAGCACAGTCGGTTTTAATTAGCAGAGCTCATTATGGTAAAGGTGCATCTATTGTGCAATGGTACACTACAGTCTAGCTTATATGAATACTTTTCCACAATACACACACACACACACACACACACACACACACACACACACACACACACACACACACATGCACACATATACGTCATACACACTAAATTATGCCAAAGCCATCCAATACTCATGTGGGGTTTGTTGCTAGCATTGTGAAAAGGGGTTGGCAGTTGAAATGAACCACATGCATGTGCACTGGTACCCCCATGACCCACCTATGCCCCACCCCATGCCCCACCCCATGCCCCACCCCATGCCCCACCCCATGCCCCACCCATGCCCCACCCCATGCCCCACCCCATGCCCCACCCCATGCCCCACCCCATGACCCACCCCATGCCCCACCCCATTCCCCACCCCATGACCCACCCCATGCCCCACCCCATGCCCCACCCCATGACCCACCCCATGCCCCACCCCATGACCCATCCCATGACCCACTCACCAGCATCCACATGACAATTGGTCTGATCTCCTAAGTTCGGATGCAGTGTATCAGGACACAGTTGGTGGCCATGGAGTACATATATATAGTCATCTGTACACACATTATCCCAAGCAGCCATTCAATAGCACATTTTATCAAACGTGCTGTGTTCAACTCGGTAGAAAGGATGGAACTACGTATGCTATAACTTACAATCCCCTTTTGGCTAGTGTCTGTATACAAAACTCCCCATTGTTGGACTATATATATACACCAGCTTCACTTTAGCATATAATGGCTGTCCATTATAAGAACAATTGCACATGCATTGTGCATTCCATTGTTTGTCACATTATTCTATAGTTGCTGTCAGCAATTGCAACTGTTACTGCTACGTAAATCATTATCAGGTAAAATGAATAGCACCAGCATTCCACCCTTGGCCAACCTAATAATACTGACCCACTTTACATGTACAATGGAAGGTGCTATACATCTCATAGGATTATGTAGAATGAACATGCATAGACCATGTGCCCCATTATGCTTTTGGTTGCCAGAGTACGTATCTTGTGCAAATGATGAAGTAGAAACTGCTATCTGCGGCTGTTGACTATACTTTGCATCAGCAAACACAGCAGTAAACACATCAGTTACTAGTTTACTGCTGTGTTTCCTACTGTCTCGGAAATGAAAGCAAAGCAGAATTACAGGGAACACTGCAGTACACAGCACAGTCAGTTTTAATTAGCAGAGCTCATTATGGTAAAGGTGCATCTATTGTGCAATGGTACACAACAGTCTAGCTTATATGAATACTTTTCCACAATATGTATTTACAGATCTACAGTAAGTGCAGATGCATAGAATGGACAAACGCACACACACACACACGCACACACACACACACACACACACACACACACACACACACACACACACACACACACACACACACACACACACACACACACACACACACACACACACAGACAAACACACACACTCACACATACACATGCACACATAAATGCACATACACATGCATACCAAAGCCATCCAATACTCATGTGGGGTTTGTTGCCAGCATTGTGAAAAGGGGTTGGCTGTTGAAATGAACCACATGCATGTGCACTGGTACCCCCATGACCCACCTATGCCCCACCCCATGTCCCACTCACAAGCACCCACATGACAATTGGTCTCCTCAGTTGAGATGATTGTGAGTATGTATAATTATATAATTCTGAATGTCCACTTGAGTGTTACTGCTTGTTGGTCCCAGAGGAGGAGTACCCTAGCTAAAGGGCTACACTAGTGAACATTCACCAAATGGTCATTTGACTTCCGTTTTTTGAAGTTGTAGCTAGCTACGTATCTCTCAGAAGAGTGTATATGTGACCTTTCAACTATGTATAACAATAATTATAATGCCTTAACACATGATCATTATACAAAACACGTTATTGGGATACACGGTGAAATATTAAGAAAGATGATTTTGAGCTTTGCAACTTGAGTGTCTATAGCGGTGCTAGTATTTGTAAATACATGATTTGTGGTGCTTGGCCCAGAAGCTCACTGTTTCCTCGATGGCATTAGGCACCACTTCAAGTGAAGACCAGTGAGCTACTTTAACTGTACATGTGTAGAGAGGCAATGCAGATGGTGTCCAATGTGTTAGGGACCATCAACTCCATCAGCTCCATTACTACAA